>JAAVTI010000262.1:0-29876 GCA_011947335.1 Phytophthora constricta
AAGAAAAATCTTTGCAAGTGGGACTGAATGTTGCATGATTTAAAAAATAAAATGCCAGAGCAGCTGATTATAATATGCTCCAAAGATCGTTAGAGGATGGGTATCAAACGAGCATGCATTTTAAGTTGAACAAGTTGAATCATACATTTGAATTATCTACGGGGTACTGCATATGACGAAGAAGCGGTCAGTGCAGCTTAAGCTAGACACATTTCTGACGAGAAGTGAAGGTGGTTGCTTCAAGCGAGCTCGATTCACTGGAGGCCTGGTAACTATATCTGCTGCCCGTCTTGCATGGAGGTATCATCAATCTAACATGCTATGGTCTTAGCTGCTGGATTCAAGGTCTATAGTTCAAGCATACGCTGAATATGAGCCGGTTTCGAGCAACGTGTACAATTACCGACCTCGGATTCTCTCTCGGAGGTATGTAGTGTGAACATTTGGGGTGCAAATCGTAGGTGCTCATGACAGTCGCGAAGGACAACATACCTCTATGTGTATGTCACGTTGAGGACACGGGGCGACTGCCTTGTGAGTCTGGCTGCGAAAATCGAACTGTGAGTCGGATAATTTTAATGACGGAGGGATTGCATGAGAAGATAACCTCTTGGGTTGATGTAGATGCAGGTGGAGTGCGTCAAGGGTCATTGTGCAACCAACACTAACTGCGGCAACCAGAGATTTCAACGGAGTTCATCGGCATTGCTTTTGCTAGCACGCTGCGGTGAAAAGGGTATTGGTGTTCTTGTAGACGATGACATCGAGAAGGACCAATTTATTATCGAGTATACGGGTGAAGTTATTTAGCGTGGGAATACTTTCGGCGATACGAGGTTCGCTGCTTGTTTATATTTTAGCTAAGCGCACATGGCTTAATTCTGTATGCTTAGAATATGTGTGGAAGCCGGCACTACTATGGTGTGCAGCTCAACGAACGCGAAGTTATCGACGCTACAAGGCAAGGGTCGATGGCCAGGTTTGCCAACCACAGTTGCGCGCCAAATTGCACACTTGAGCGGTGGGACGTCAACGGTGAAATATGCTGCGGTTTGTTCGCGGCATCTGAGATTGAACGCGGTACGGAAATCACATTCTGCTACGCGGGAACACGGATGAACCGGCAAAATGTACGATGATTGAGGTCATGCTACTTTTACATTTGAGGTGGTACTAAAATTTTGTGTCTATTTTAGTCAAGACCATGTTTGTGTCGTAATTCAGCGTGCCGGGGATATGTGCCAAAGTAGTGGTTGGTTGTGCATTTGTTTAATGGATCGAGAACCTGGTGATCGTACTACACTATTTTGTTTTGAGGGGTGGTATTTTTTCTACCAAGGATATATATTGATGTTGAACATATTATGGGTTGCGAGTGTACACATACTTTAGACGAGCAGTTGCGTAGCTAGAAATATTATCCTGGTCGTTAGTAGATGGACATGGCAGGTGCCCTTGTGTGATTGGCAGCTAGAGCAGAAAGCGTGGGATGTTGAAGGTGGCGCTGTGCGCTGACGGCCCAAAATTGGGGCTCAATTATTTTTGGACGTGGAATCGGTGATGAGCAGCACTTGCGTAGGCATTAAAAGCGTGGTTTGAGTCGCTGTATCTTAAGGAAATCGAAGTGATTCGCAGAAGATTCGCGGTGGTGGTTTGGCTGCTTGATTAGTGGAGTTCCGAACGAGTTTATCTTCAAAAGCTTAAGCGCAGGTAGCTTACGGTTGGTGCAGAGTGCTATGAGCAAAGTCGAGCACTCGGTAGTCTATATGGATTTGCGTGGATGGCGCAAGTACCGACGTGCACAAAATATGACCGCGGGCTGCGTGACAAGCTGGTGTCTGTTATAAATGATGTAACGCATGAAGTCGTTGAAGTTGAAGCAGCGATGGCTTGCGAGTGTACACAAGCTTCAGAGGAGCGATAAAGTAGCTAGCAATATTGTTCTGGTCGTTAGTGGCGTGTCATGGCTGGTGGCCGTGTGTGATTGGCAGCTAGAGCAGAAAGCGAGGGGTGTAGAAGACTGCCGTCAGCGCATAGCGCTGACGGCACGGAATTGTGGCGTCGCTAGACGTTAAATCTGTGATGAGCAGCACGTTCGTAGGCGTTAAATGCGCAACGAGGATGAGAAGTTGTATCATGGCCCTATCTGCTGGCCGTTGAAGTCTAAGATACTGCGCTAATGAGCAAAGGCAGAATGTATAAGGTTTGGCAAGAGAAAACCACTGTTCATTTGCTGCTGTGCACCATGACGAAGTCGAAGAAGGCAACTACGAGAGCCCGCGCTATCGATTCAGCTGAAAGAACCATAAGAAAGCTGAAGCGGACAGCAACCACGAGCAGAAAGCGGGCCACAGGTGTACGTGCAGTGACATTGGAAGCGGTTGAGTTGATCGAACAGGCTGCTCGCCTTGAACGCTCGGAGGAAACTCAAAAGCGCAATGCTGTAGCTCAAAACTGGTCCCAACGCACGAAGAAGGTGAAAAGAGGTGGGGAATGGCACCGGCACAGACAAGATCACGATGAGGATGCAAAGGTATGCTCATAATTTTAATCGTGCGCTGTTGGGTTTAAGCTGCTGACGACTATTTGGTATGTTTGCTGGTCATGTTTATTACCTGCAGCCTTCTTTGAGAGTGTGAATGATACTTTATACGGATATGCGGAAGCTGTGGCGAGCTGTCGAAAGCTACGCGGATGATGAAGAAGCGCTATGAGCCGAGCCAGCAATATTTTCGCTGCGTTGAAAAACGCGGTTGGTGAGTGTGAGCCGATAGCCGAGGCTATCACGGAACCTGACAGCGATGGTGTAAGATTTATCTGGGTATGTTGTCGATGTAACGTATCCCTCAGAAAAAACGACTCCCAAGTTTTGCCGAGCAAGTGGATTTCGAATAGCTCCCGTTCCCCGAGAGCTGTCAGTACTGAACCGCATGGAGGCTCGCTTGGTTGGTCTTGGTGTGTCATTCACTACCTGCCTGGATCTTTATCGCGACCAACAAGAATTCACGAGGGGAAATGCAGTGAACTACTGGAACAACGTACGATAAGTGACGCTTTCATTGCCGAGACCCTTATCTCAGTCTGGGGTAGTTCTTTTGCGATCCGAGAACAGTCAAGGTAGTGCATTCATCAAGGTTCGTCCGGATGTTATACGAACAGCGCTACAATTATGGCTGATCGCGCATAATCCGTTGTACAAGGACGTTACAATTTCAGAGGATAACCTAGCCGACCTTGCCAGATTAGACGTAGATGCAGCAGTCCCAAGTGTTGATCTTACGGGGGAGGAGGCAAGTGAACTTCAGGTTTCATGCAGCATTTCGGTGCCAACGCGAGATGCGTTGGACGAGTCTGTGGAGTCATCATCAGAAGCGTCATCTCGGTGCGATGGCTGTTCAGCCTCTCCGAGCTCAACTACTGGTACTGTCAATGCTACGCCTCAAACCAATTCGCAAAACAAAACTTTTGATATCGAAGAATCGTTCGAGCTAGAAGCAGATCAATCAGACGAGCAAACAGAGACAGAAAAATCATAGATGCGGCAAATATGGCAGCTGGAAGGACAGTTTACCCTACTGGCGAGTTGCCTAAAAGAAAGATCTAATAAATGAGTACACGACTAAAATGCTAATGCAGAATTGCTTCCCTACGTTGTTTCCTAACGGAGAAGGGGGTTAAATCCCTTGGTAGAGGAAGATGGCCGGGAGCATGAATATCATTTAGCACAGTATTGTGCTCATCTGATGAAATGGCATGATCGACGGTTTGTCACCCACGGCAACTTTAAGTTTTCTGCCTAAATCTAATTCAGCACAGGCAAATTGATGGTCTAGTGCGTAGGGTCAGCCCCTCGCTCTGAAACGAACCCTTCAAGTCAAGTGCCCGTAGAAGGCTGCTCAGAAGGTCTGAAAGGCGATATGTATGCTGCGATGGAATTGCTAGAGTCTCTCAAGCCTGACTTTCGTGGCGTTCGCGGGCGGGCTCTACTGGTCCAACGTGAGAGATGACCTTATGAGTATGCTTGGAAATCGTGTGATGCCATCACGATGGCCCACGTTCTTTTAACCTTAAGTGCAGCTGACTCGATCTGGCGGATTTTTTCGAGCGTGCAATCCTGCGCTAACGCTCGAACAAGCTCGACAATTAAGTAACCAAGACAGACGCCGGTACCTCAATGAAAATCCTGATATCGCAGCTCGCCATTTTAACAGACGCTTTAACGCATTTTTTGAAAATGTACTCTGTGGTAAGGCCAAACCGCTCGGTGAAATATCCGATTATTTCTGTCGTGTAGAGTTTCAACAGGGCGGTTCCCCCCACATACACGCCCTGTTGTGGATCAAAGATGCCCCAGACGTGTTAACGCTATCCGAAACCGAGCTCGGTCGCACAAAACTTGCTTCGTATGTTGATAATGTAATTTCGGTTTTGTCAAAAACCTCTGGTGATCTTGAAAAATGTACTTGCTCAACCTGCACTACGGAGAAAAACGACAAGCTAGACATTCTCCTCCGCGAGGCCTCCAAAATCTCAAACACCCGAATGGGAGTGCGATATATCGCGTGTTGTACAACGTGTCCAGCAGCATATACATGTATGTGCAGGCGGCTCGTCCTGTAGAAATCCGGCAACGAGTGTAGATTTGGCTATCCGAAAGACCTGCAAAACAGAACCGAGGTTCAGGTGGATACGACGACGGATGGCATCCCGTCAATTAAGATTTGTCTGAAAAGGGAGTGCCCTACAATCAATAACTACTGCCCCGACCTCCTGTCAATTTGGCGGGCTAATATGAATATTCAGCTTATTGGAAATGCGTACGGAGCAGCTGAGTACACGGCCGCGTACGTAAGCAAAGCAGAACCCGATTAGCTTAGATTTAAAAAGTTATTAGCGCTGCTGTGAAACGATGTGATCCTAATTTGCCTCATCATCCTATTCTGAAGCGCGTAGCAAATGCTACACTGTCGCACTGTCGATTCGGGAGGTTAGCGCTCAGGAAGCATATTACATTCTTTTGCGTGAGTTGCCTTTGTACAGTAAGTCGAGGCAAGTTACGCGGCTAAAAGTAATGCGTCATAACATGCGGTATTATCGAGTTGAGGCATCCGATTGGGATCTAAATACTGATTGCGAACGAACTGAAGGAGCTCGAATTGAGAAGGTAGAGGCTGCCTATATGGCGCGCCCACGTGAACCCCCTTTCAGCAATATGACGTTAGCTACGTTCGATGAGAACTACGATTCCGTCGACACAACTGAGGCAAACACCTCACACTGGAAACGGATAGATTCGAAAGGATACATCAAACTTCGATCAAGGTCTCATGTTGTTCGCGGCACTCCTTGGATAGCACCGGAATCAGCGAGCGCACAGTATTGTTTTGCCGAGTTGTTTTTGCATAAACCCTGGCGATCACTATCCGATCTACCCGAAAGTGATGATGATTTATGTCCGACAATTCGCTATTGAGCAAGATAAGGTACTAAATAGCGAACTAAGTGAGGAGTCTCAGTTAAGATTGTCGAGGCATCGAAATATTGAGATTCTAAAGGATGCTAGGCCCCTTGGAGTGACGACTTCCTTGCCAGCATCAGAGTACGTGTTTGTCAGTCCACTTTCTGATGAAGTTGAATGTAGACAATCGCTTAGACCTGAACCTGAATGTCATACGAATGTATCCAGCTCTACCTGGACATCGAAACACAGCTATACAGCCGAGGACGTGGAAAAGGCCCGAGGTTTCATTAAAAAGTATGTAAAACCATGGATTAAATTTCGTCGCGAAGTAACTAGCAATCGCCATCTAAGATCTGGTCGCGATAGCCACAGGAAGCATTACAAGTATCCTATCAACGGCAGTAATGACGACACAGCAATGGAGATTATGGACGATTCGCAGTGGGTTCCGTTTTCGTTAGCAATGAGCCAGTCGCGCAAGCGTTACCAGGCATCTATTGACAATAGTGGTGTGCACCGCTGAATATGGTCATTCATGGAGAGGGAGGGTCAGGAAAAAGCTGGCTAATTAGACACATAGTAAAGGATTTGCATACCGTATTTGGTGAGCATTGGTCATCGCGCCGAACGTCAAAACGCGTCCTACTGCTAGCCCACCAGGGTACTGCTGCCTTTAACATCAAGGGCCAAACAATCTGCTCAGCGCTAGAATTCAAATCGTTTTCTCGCAGTGCATTTTCAGTTCCGTATACGTCGTTAGCAACTCTGAAAAATGGACCCTCAATACTTAAACGGCTACAAGAGCAGCATCATAGTATTCATCTTGTCATAATTGACGAGTTTAGCGTTATTTCTTGCGGTATGTTATACTGGATTGATCAACGAATGAGATAAATTTGGCCAAAGTGTAGACATCTTCCCTTTGGAGGACGTGACGTCATCTTTACTGGAGACTTAGCGCAACTTGACCCTGTAATCCCTCACTCGTTGTCCACCCCGCTTTCAAAGATTCATAATCGAGTGCAGCAGCTAGGACGCGAAATTTGGGAGGGTATTCCTTACTTGTGTTGCCTGACTAGTCAAAATCGAGGTAAGACTGATCCTGAATGGCTTGCCGCCTTAAGTCGTCTGCGCATAAAGTGTGTTACACAGGATGACATTTTACTGTTCAACACTAGATGTTTCAAACTGAACGAAATGCCAAATTCCTTTTCGGCGGCGAAGCACATCGCGTACCTAAATGCAGATGTGAATACAGCTAATCAAAGTAGATTAGAATCGAGCACCTCACCGATCGTTCAAATCCGTTCTAAGCACACAGTTCAGCTCAAACGCCTTGCTAAGCAGCGAGATATTTCAACGAACTCTGTCGAAGCACTTATACAGGAAGCTGGTACGGAAAACTCAAACAGAGATAGAGTGGTTGGAATTCAGGTTAAGCTTGCGGTCGGTGCACCAGTGACGTTAACGTACAACATGGAGCAGTCAGCTGGACTGTGTAATGATACAAATGGTATTATATACGACTTCATCTTCTGTACCGACTCACCCTTGCCAATCATACTTGTCCAGATAACGGACGTGTATATTGGTCCGTCATTTCTGCCAGCCGTACCAAACATTGTGCCAATTCTCCCTAGAAAACTGAGCTGGAGCAAGAAGTCAAGCGATTTAAGCGTTTTCGCGAAGGCATGCCGCTACGCCTTGCCTACGCAATAACAGCTCACAAAGTGCAAGGTTTGACGTGTGCAATACTTGTTTTCCACTCGTCATCTGTTCCAAAACGTATCCTTTGCATATGTAGCGCTGTCTCGAGTTCGTTGCCGTGATGATATCGTTCTTACGACCCCCTATCACTAAACAAACTCTCGACTTCGAGGGATCAGTACGCCCTATTTATCCGCGAGAAAAAGTGGATAAACCAAGCCGTAATGAACACGAGAAATGCTGCATCGGGTCTAGTAGAGAATATGAAGCAAATCACACTGCACCACAATCGATTTCAGCTACCCCAAAAAAATCTCCCATTGCTAGTAACTGTGATACTTGAAACCTCTATGTTGAGGTACAGACAGCTACATGTATCAAGGCCATCCTTCCACGGATCCTCTCTATCTTGGAGATTAGCAAATGCATTGACCACACTACTCAACTAGAGTTGACCCCCCAAGTCAAAAACATGAAAGCGCGTGTGTCCTCTCCGAGCAAGACCCCTGCCAAACGTGCCACGCGTGAGGTTAATGCGTTTGCGTCGCCTACACCGTCCAAAGTTGGGCTGCAATCGCACCAGCAGCAGAAGTCCGCAGCGAGTCCGCTTCCAGCATCGTCGAAACGGCGCAGAAGCCAGGGTGCCAAACCGCCGACGACGCGCTCTTTGCTGGGAGATGGCGACCTGGAAGCGCGGCGGATTTCATCTTCAAAAATGCCCCCTCCAAATTGCAATACATGATCCAATTGCGTCGTCTGAACAACCGAAGGCTGGGCTGCAGTTGCATCAGGACCCGTACGAGTTAGCCAGCCCACATGCTGCATCACCGAAGCGGTGCGACAGGATGCCTGTGAAACCACCGGCAAGGTTTTCCTTGTCACCGCCGTTCATCGAAAGTACGGCGGCGCTCAGCGATACCGTCGAAAGCGTCCGTACCTCGCGGCGGGGGCGCTACCTGAAGAGGTTGAAGGACAGTCAGCGGGAGCAGGCACGGAGAAATCTGGCAGCACTAGCAGAAGAAAAGCAGCGATTGCGAGAGTTTCATGAGGTACCCGGAAATTCTATGTTGAGCGTCTCGTATAAATTAGGGCCGAAGTCAGCTTCCAGATGATGTGCGAAACAATTGCTGAGATCGATCGCGCCGCTGGCAGGCCACCACGTCCCATCGAAAAGTAAGAACTAATCGTTAGTATTGTGAGTATTAATACATATTCGTGAATTAATTGATAAGCAAACCTTGAACGCCTATTGACCAACAACAAATGCCAATACCACTTCAGTGATCAACCTCGTATATGAAGCAACAATAAATCCAGCGCCTCCGACTGTGCCACGCAACACAAGCGCTTCACAGTAAATCGTCTTCTTCACTCGCAGGCTTCAATGGACGTGCTTCCACGTTCTCCTGTTGGCGCGAGATTTTCTTGAAAGTGCGAGCATGCGCGGCCTGAGCCACACGTAGCGCCCGAACTTCGCGACCTTTGACAGCAGCAAAGTCAAATCAAGTCGTTAGCTAGCACATCACCTCCCAGCACCAGAATGCTTAACTGCTACGTGCGATGCAGTAGCTTGACTGATTTTGCAGCCCGCGCCAGAGCGGCGCCGGCGCGTCGCGGAGAGAAGATCGAGTAGCAGGATCTGCCCATACAGCACGACGACATTAGGAAATTGCGCATGTGTTAAACAAACAGCTTCAAGGCCGCGACGTACCCTCCGTTGCGACAAATAGCATGGTACCCCGTTTCTCTGAGCTCGCAACCACAACACCGACCAGCTATTACACCACCATCGATAGACAGACCCAGCTAACAGTGTACCGTACCTTTGACAGCCCTCTGCTTGCTGCCGGAACCCGTGGCCCACTTCATCTTGGCCATTTTGACAAGCAACGGCTCAGTGATCTCAATCTGCAACTTTTCTGTTTTCGTTTTCTCGCAAGGGGCGTCGCCCGAAATTGTGTGTACACATAATTCCAGGAAGTCGCCCCTAAAGCAACCGCCCGCGGATGCTCCTCTAGTTTATTCAAGTTGTTTTTGACAACTCGTCCTTCAGCCCCCTTCAAGAAGGCAACAGAGGACGGCGGCAGCGGTGGACGGACATCAGCGACGGACAGCAGCGACGGACAGCAGCAACGGATGGCGGCGGTAGACGGACGGCAGCAGCAACGAAGGGCGGCGGTGGACGGACGGCAGCAGGGGCAATGACGGATGGCGGCAGAGGAACTCTATGGACGGTAATATCACCTGTATGGCGCCCTTTCAAATCTCCCTCTGCACACACACTAGAGTAGATCGATGGTTGAGCAGGAAGCACTGCTTCCAGGTTCCCGGTTCAATTCCGGCCTCCAGCACCTTTGATATTATTGCGATGTGCTTGTGTATGTTGTTGTTATAATGTGCAATCGTCGGTGTTTGTACTAGAAGGTGGTGGGCATGGCGTCAAGCAAGGTCAACTTCTGTCACTGGTTCGAGGCTGGCGTGCAGCGATCAACAAGAGAGCCATCGGCCTTCAGTGTGATGTACCGTGCTCCGAGTGCCTTGTAAGCATCCGTATGCGTCGTTCGCAGTTGGCGCCATCGCTTCCGTAGCGATGAAGCCTTGCAGGTGGACTTCTTCTTGTCGAAGGCTTGAATTCGATGGTTCGCTGCCTTGTCCATCTTGAGTGCTAGCTCCCAGACCAAGTGCTTCCAGGCCTAATATGTTGTGACTTCAGCTCGCGACGGCTCACCTGGAACTTCGAACGACTCCAGGTATAGCATCATCATGATATTCACTGCTGCTTTTGCCTCTGCTCGCTTATTCTGTTCTCTTTTCCTTTGACTGTCTGCCAGATATGATTGACGAACCAGTTCAGAAGACAACCAGCCAGTGTTGTTGCTGTCGCTTGCGCAAGGACAGCACCATACAAGGGAGGTTCTACTACTGAGGTGGCCGGAGGGCCTACGATGGTCAGAGCCGACGGTTCTCTGTCAGCTGCTGTAGGTGCAAGCAACGTAGTGTGTGCGTCTTCAAGTCGGGCAAGTCGGTCACTTATCGCCGTGAGCAGGCCCAGCATGCTCTCAAGAACAGAAGCCAGATGCACATCGTTGCCAGTGGCTGCTCGGCCGATGTGACCATGGTTGGCAGAGCACCATCGGGCCGTGAAGTGCTTTCCCCACTCACAGCACTTGGCTAAAGACACGGATGACCCTAGGCAAACGTTCGTCGCCGCGATCCCGCGCTCCAGCTCGTACAGGTACCTGGCGGTGTGTCCCTGGGCAGACATACAGCTGCGGGTAACTTCAGAAACTTCCTCAAATGCACCAGCTGCGCTGCAAAGGTGGCGTCGACTACCTCGACAGCGACGTTATATCGAGATTCAGGAAGACCAAGCACATGCCTGAACGGCTCGCCGCGCAGCGTCACAAGCTGGCCATACTCCGAGATCGACAGTCGCTCGTGCAGATCGCGAATCGACGGTGTCACCACTGGTAAGTCTGGTACCTCATATCCAGCTAATACTTTGCCCACACTCTGATCTTCTTTCGTTAATGTGCCTATGTAGGCAAATGATTTAGTTAGCGATTTCAACAGCCATGCACTGCGCGTGGAAATCCACTGGATCGCGAGCTTAGGTGACGCATTGGCGTACGCTGCAGATCCACGGCGCAATGAGTGGCTAGTAATGTTGGGTGTGACCGACTGTCGGACGGTAGGCTGCATTTCCTGTAGAGTGTCTCTAATAACTTCTGTTATATAGCTGACCACATTGGGCCTCTGTAATACGAATTTGGCCCCTTTCACTACAGTATAATACTTCTGGAACAATGAATGTAACAGTTACTATAGTAGGCTACGACTGAGTGACGAAACAAATACTAGTATACTACTGGTACTATTTTTAGTTTTATTACTAGTTTACTAGCTTACTACTACTAGTAAGACCTAAGCGCCGCCTTGTCGCGTTCGCTTCGCCTCCCATCCCTCAGCGCTTCTCCGCACGCTTGTCGTTTTGGTCTATGATGTCGATTTATGCTCGCATGGATAATGCGGGGTCTGGCAATCCCAAAGGTCAAGTGATTGAATCAATGCTATGCAAACAAGACCCCCTTACTATTAGGCACATGGTGCTTGTATAACCCTCATACGCGCCGTCAGTATGCACCGTTTTGCGGCGTTTGCTGCACGGCTCTGTTTAGAGATATTGGGTCGGTAAATGGCGCAACACGTCGTGAGCTTCGACATGACTGGTGAAAATAGAGGAATGAGGATCAACAGAGTTCATCTTATACTCTGGAGGCGCCTAACATGCGCGCAGCCAGTGAAATTTGGAATGCATAGATTGCAAAATGCGCGTTGTACTAGCTGTACAAAACTAGTACTTTAGTCATACAAAATACGCTATAGCCGACGAAATCGCTGATACTATAGTAATATAGCACTATTATAATGCTATAGTACTAGTTCCATACTAGTTTCGAAACTACTGCCAATCCCTGCCCATGCTATTCAACTTCTCGCTCCTTCCACCAGTCCTATTAATAACATCTGTTTTTCAGTCAGGCAAAGGCCGTGCTTGTAAATCATCGCCTGGAGCTTTTGCCGATTCATCTTGAAGCGATTATTTTTCCTGAAGGTGAACCGCAATCTGTGGAATGTGAAAACCGTGGCGGAAGTGATGAACAAGAGGTAGTTGCCAGCAAGCGCTCAGACCCACGTGGAAAGTCCATGCTATCTACCGCTAACCACGAAAGAAAAATGACCGTTCGGCGCCGGCGTTGTTGGCTGTCCTCCATTGCAACTTATACTTAACCGTTTACACCAACGTCAGCAGCACGAGAGATGCCACCAACTCCAGCACGGGCGACGCGACACGATCAGCTCCAGCACAAGCGACGCGACCAACTCCAGCACTGGACACGCGACCAACTCCAACACGGGGGACGCGACCAACGCCAGCAGAACGAGCGATGCGACCAACGCCAGCAGCACGAGCGACGCGACCAACTTCAGCACGTGCGACGCGACCAACTTCAACATAGGAGACGCGACCAAGTCCAACACGGGGGACACGACCAACTTCAACACGGGGGACACAACAAAAGCCAGCAGCACGAGCGACGCGACCAACGCCAGCAGCACGAGCGATGCGACCAACGCCAGCATGGGCAAAACAACTAACGCTAGCACGGGGGACGCGACCAACTCCAAGAAGCACACCAGAAGCCCCACGACAGACGCTAACGGCAAGGTGGAAGAAAAATCCGAAGCTTATGTGCTGTTACACAAAAACTCCTCCGCTAGATGTCGCCCAACCCGAGCAAGAGCACACGCTAGACCCTTGACCGTTCACAACCTATCTTCAGGAAAGTTGCACCAATTCCTATTCCTGTCCTGGAAAAGATACAATACCCATAAGTTCCCGGGAGGAATAAAATACCAATGTCTACTCCGGTAAATATTGTCCCAATATCCCAAAATAAGAACCACCGCTGGGAAATTTGCGTAAAGGACATAACCTTTTTATATCATGAATCTGTGCTAAAACAAAAAAACACCACTCATCATTCACAGTATCGACGAGAAAGAGGAAGGTACAATGGCACCAAACTGCTAATGGATTGAAGCCAAGCAACAGAAGAGTATACAGAGCTGGTGTGGGGGCTTTGGTATAGATGCACTGAACGAACGTAGTGACAGGTGTATTGCCGCACCTTTATTTGGAGTGAGTATCTTACAGGGGTTCTAGCACGCCCAAACGCATCCAGCGTCGGTACAGAATGAGTTTCTATGCTTTTAGCCAGTTATGAGGGTTGCTAGAGCCAAAACAGCTTTTTCTACACCCAAACTCTGCTGTTCGTGTGCGATTGTCCTACACTGTATGTTGCGATGGCTTGCTGGTGGCTCATACGACGACATTTCAGCTATTGCCTTAATGACCGTGCCTTCATTTTTCGTTACGTGAATTCTGGTATGTATGGGTTACTTGCGTGTGAGGAGCTAGCTATAAGGTTTCCAAAATCCCAAGATGAGATGAAATAACAGTGTGACACTTTTGCTACTAAAAGTCAGCATGATGCTCTGAGGGGTTGCGTGGGACCTGTATATGGCTGGTTGTGTCGAATTAAACTCCAACTAAGCGCGAAGCCGCCCTCGTAACCTCTTGTTTCTCTAGACGTTATAACTGTTACGTTGTTAATGTACAAGCTTCATGCGATCATCTCTCTCGGCTTATGTCGTTTTCAATGAAGTGCCATAGATGTACTAACGATGTGCGTGCCTTTCAGTTATCTTCTTTGCATACTCTTTGTTCTCATCTTCCGCTGGGCATCTACCTGGTGTGAGACAACGCTTACATACCTACAGAAGGAATGCTAACTCCGTACACAGCTGCTGACGAAATTAATGAAAGTAAGATACTTTCAATTTGTTGTTAGTCAGTTGCGGATACGGATCGAGCAAGCATTTGGACTCATGGTTACGAAGTGGCGGATCCTCAAGAAGCCACTTGAGGTTGCCTTAAAACAGTCCCCATTGCAGTCCATACAATAATGCGTCTCCACAATTTCTATTGTAAGCAGTCGCGAAAACAGATGCGGCAGCGCCATCGACATCGATAAGGTTTACGTGCAGCATCAAGATGGCATCCAAGAGCTTGGCTACATTTTGTCAAGCATCGAAAACACATAGAAAAGCCTGAATTATGTTCTCCGAGACGACATGCGCAAGTTTATTTAGTCAACGGCTACCTTAGGCCTGACAAAATGTTGATTGCAACTGTCAGCGGGAGTCTCGAGATCACGCACTACGGTATAACGATCTCACCTATTCAATTAACCATCAACTTCAACATAGAGCGGTAGCTTCTATATCGGTAACGTAACAATTTCGACTAAGCGGCGTTGAACCCCTGTTTTCACTCGGTTATGGCTTTCTTCGTCTTCCTACTTCAGACACACCTCCACCTCCTTGCTCAACTTGCTAATGCAGCACCTAAGTTTAGCAATCTCTGCGTCAGTCTGACCCTCTCATGTTTGCTCGAGCTCATAAAAGATCGTTTTTAAGCCGCTGAGCGTCTGTTGCAAGCTGACCAACAGTCCGACAGCTTGTTTCTTTCGTGCAGTGCGGCATCCCGCATCGCAGATTCGTGCTCGTGCCGCTACGCGATTTTTTTATCGTTTGAGAGCGATGTTCTCGTCGAAATAGGCGATCTGTCGACTGGTCTACACGGTCTTGTCCTCGTTGCCTAATAGTTTCTTCAACATATATGCGACAGTATCAGCGCGCTTGCTATTTGCCACATTAAAGAAAGGCTAACGCCAACAAGTAGGCAATTACGTTGTTAATTGATTGAAAATGTACCGTTGATGTCCCCACTTGGGCGTTTGACGAAATCTCCTTTGAATCCGTGGCGACAGAGTCCGCAACAACTTGGTAACACACATGTGCATTTTGGGCGTGTTATCGATGCAAATAGACGCAGGTAATATACATCCAACCACCCACCACCGAACGCTGCGAATGGTTTGTGGTTTCTAGACTTCGTAAACTTCGCACGCCCTTCACGATATTGATTCGTCAGTCCTTTCCACATCACCCACAGTTTTGCATTATCATAGTGGCGGAAGTTCGCTGCGTCGGTGCTTCTAAATTCGTTCTTCAGATGCAAGAGAGCGTTGAAACTCTCGTCGTCCTCATCATTGTAGTAGGCAGTCACGTTCTTCCACATCACCGATTCACTGCCAGTGGCATGAGTGTCAAGCGCCTCCGGATGTGCCAGGTCGCCGACGCTTGCCGGGCGTTCACAATTCATGTCTGAAAAGAGCACATTCGGTAGCCTAAAAAGGCAATCCACAGTGCGACGGTCAGCTGTCCCTGCTGGAACGGATCTTGCACGATGCCAGTCGATTGAATACTCTCCGAGACGATGAGCGAAACGCGAAGAGCAGCCGAGTTTGCGGCTATATTCAGCGTAGCCGGGATGGTCTTTAGGCGCCGAGACTCCGCCCTTAGCACTCCAAGTCTTGTAGGTCGCCATTTCGCCTCGACGCGCTCCAGCTCCTCCATGCGGGCGCTTTTCCTTGAGTGCAGGTGCTTGCTTCTCGAGTGTGGCGAGCTGTCTCCCACCACTCGTCCCACCTTCAGACGACGCGGAATAATCTCGAGAATGGGATGGAGTCGGGAGTTCCAACGAGTCTCAATCGATTGTATTAGCCAAATGAGGTGTTTTAACGGTCCACCAAGACCTGTAACAAAATCGATAGAGGGAAGCAATTGGTTAAAATGATAACTGATTGAGAAAACACTGTACTGCATCACAGGTCCTTGTGGACCCGTAAATTTGCGGTACCGTAACCGCCACAATTTGCTGGAAGAGATTTGTACGACCTCTCATTCTCTTTTTTCTTCCTGCGACAACCTCCCCATCCGCGGGCAGCGATGGACTTGGAGGTGCTGCTCATAGCAGCGGACGAGGACACCGGCGACTGGCCGTTCGATTACGGCGACGATCACGAGGAGGTTACAGTGTCCTCGCCCGAAGACGCAGCGATCCAGGAGGAGACAAGGGTTAGCGACGCCCCGTTTCCAGCCCAAACGACTCAGCACCTACCTAATGGCATGACCAAACGCCTATGTCGACAGCATCGCAACTGAAAGTGGGCTCTATGAAGCTCTAGTACGGCGGGCGTACGCAGAGCGACAAGAGGTGGATCTGTTCTCACTTGTCTCAGCAAAACATACCGCGACACACTCAGAGGCTGGACGAACGTGAATATGCGCCAATATGGACAAGAGTTGACGGCTGCGGCGTTTGATGCATACATGGGCATCGAAATCGCGATGAACATCTTACCATTAAAGCATACGAGCTAAGATTCAATTGCATCCACCTGGCAGCGTTACTGAAGCCTACAAGTTGCAGCATCCTTTGTGGTATAGCAGAGACTTGCTGCGTTATATCCAGGACAAGTTTTCGGATAGTGCAGTCCCGCTCGGCGCGTCCAGCCTCGATAAAATATCGTGCGAACTAAAGCGAGGTCACCAGCCCGAACGTACCTTCCTTCAAAGCCCGACAAGTATGATATTCTGTTTTACGCCGTGGTTGGCTGGGAGAGTCTGTATATCTACTTGATCTATGACAACGGGCCCGGCAATACTCAATCAAGTTCCCCAGCAGAACACTATTCCCGGAGCTGCGGCGGCCGCTCGCTCGGACGCTAGCTAGAGATGATATATCTGTCAAACAGGATTCTGCGTCGGCTCTATGAGTGACAATGATCGGTCACATGACGCGGGTGTACGAGGCACCGACACGCAATCGTATTATTGTTTGCGACAACTACTACATGAGCTTGCAAAGTCAGTGGACGCTTTCACCAACGGCGAGGTGCGCATGATTTGCACATGTAATATCAAACAAATGGGGAAATATCAATTGCACAGTCTGTTCCGCGTGTGAAGATAATGGCTCGCGGTAGCTGGGAGCTAGAAGCTGCTGTCGATGTCAAAGCAGATTGGAGTAGCGCTCAAGCGGCACACAAGCGCGCAAAAGATATTTCCAGCCAGCAAGTAGACACCATTCTCTCCAGCTGTAGAGATCGCAGCTCATGCTTGATTTAGAAATTTCCTGGATAAATAGCCCGTGGTGGTAATCCGAAGTAGCATGTACTTAGTGGCTCGTCAAGTGAAACAATCAACCAGTGTCGTGGCCTTGCTCCCATTCGTCGCTGGACTGGAGAACAGAGCCTGCGCCGAAAAACGCTGCTCGTACCGTGAACCATTGCTACCTACAATATTTTCATGACTGCAGTCGACAGAGAGGATCAACTTAAAAGCACGAAGCCAACACGACGCAAGGAGCCTCGGCTAGAGATTATTTTTACCTGGTCCCCGGACTTGTCGTAAATCAACGCATTCTGCTTGATGAAGAAAATAGAACCCACAAATTACAACTAACTCACGCTTCGAAAGATCAAACGCAGCGTCGCCGAGAAAATGACGACGCAGTACTTTCGGCAAGTCAGACGAAAGCGCCGAGCAACATCACAGCGGGAACCCGTGCAGGATACTGTAGAAGCCGATGCAAGCCAGCACATGATGACCCCGAACTCAACCCAACACTCCAACGGCAAACTGACTTGCTATCTGTGCGTGCTGCGGGATATCAAGAAGAAATCAAAGTACAGCTGTACTGCTTGCTTGCGCGTCATCCATGTGGCATGTTTCACAGCATTTCATTGTCGTTATGCATTCCCATCATGGTGGCTAACTGTTCTGCCAGAGTTGGATGCAGCTATTGCTGGAGAATCGACGGGACGTACTCGACTGAGAAAGAATATAAGCATAACAACATTAGATGAGATCACACTTCCGTAGGCGTAAATAGCAGCCAACATAATATCACCCTTTGTGCTTCAGTAGTGCGAGCTGCTTGCTGATGCACGTATGCAGGTGGTAGGGGGCATCTAGCCAGCCTGCCATGCTTGTAGTAGTGGTAGAGCTGAAAAAGTGCCTTGGCCAGGTTGCGCAGGCCACGAAGTCTCCTTCTGTCGGCAAGTATACGAAGCCGGCTGGCTGCCGTCTCTTGTCCAAACTGTCTCTACTCGCAAGGGGTATCGCCACAGTAGCGACACATTTGGGGGCCCTCCTCTTTCGACTGCATGTCTCTCTCTCTGCTGGCTCCTTGGCTTCTGGTCGACCTTTCAAACTTTAACAGATGTACGGTAGTGATTATTGCCTGCTCACAAGCTGCTGCACGTGGCTCAAAACGATAAGCTGATTGGTCTATTTTGCACTTCTGTCTTAAGCTGATTCGACGAAGTTACGGTCTCCTCAGAACCGCAAGAAAAGTCTGGTATCTGCATGAACGCCAGCCTTGCTCATGTAGCAGCCGAGCACCAGAATCTCGGGTGCGCAGAACACACACTTGCGCAGGTTCGCGGATGCCTTTCGTGAAGCTTTGTAGTTTACCTTGGCTTAGTTCTTAGCAAAGGCGATCTCCTTCAAACCGCATCGTCCGTCCTCGGCTTCGTCTCCGCCACTCGTCCTCCAGTTCCATGAAGCTCTGCAGAAAGCGCAGGTGGACGTTGCTCGTCGAATGGGCTTCCGAGACCCGTCACTGGCCAACGCGCGCTTGTCGACGAGTCCACATTGCACGTCCCTCATAGCCGCAAGTAAATGGGGTTACCCTTTCGCCCTTTCACTGCAAGACTTTTCTTGCGGCCCTTACTATTTAGTAATACGGAGTAATATGAACACTGAAAGACATGACTGTTTTAGCGTGCCCACATGCTTCTGCAACGGCAAAAGTGTTGCCAAGCTGTAGTGGATTTCACGCCCTCTCCTGCTTGAGCACTCTCGACAAGGGTAGTGACCTGCGCAGGTCAAACTTGTTGTGCTTGGCTTTTGGCCCGCTCGTTTTCTGTTTGGATTCGAAGTGTACTCAGGATAAATAAGCCACTACAAAATACTCATTCCTGTTGCGCAGGACGGCCCCGCTTGATAGTCCTACCACGTCTATGTAGGACAACGCCACCTAGGTATACAGTAGTACTAGATATGAATACTGAAGATAGCTTGTCCTAATTTGAAACGACCCGGTACTCTCATCACATACCGGTATAAATCGGTATAGACCAAGTAATGTATTCGTGAATTTTGTAGTGGGGCTAATGAGCTGTGAGCATGTAGAGTTATGTATTCGATGAGCGAAAGAACAGCAGATATAACGGCTGTTTTCATATTGGTATGTTGGTATTCTTCTTCTCAGCCTTGTTATTCGACTCCCCCAACTGCAATATCGCCCGCATCACACGTTTTGAACGTCCCTGTTGCAGCATGACGCTTTCCAACTGTTGCTACTTTTACCACATTGACCCGTGTCCACAAGTCCCACTCGCGGCGTATTGCTTCATTTTGTCCTCACCCAAAATCGCAACTGCTCGAGCGGAAGCTGCTGCTTCCCAACCTTTTTGTTCATTTTATAGTATAGAGTACCAGATATTATCTGGTATTTTAAGAGTCGGCTCCGCGGCGATGATGAATTCGCTTTAAATGCTCTAGAATCGGAAATAAGCATCTGTTGCTACACTAAGGGTAGTTTAGCAGAGTCTAAGAGCTGCTTACCTCAATTTATCCACTTTGTTTTCTAGCTCCCAACAAAAATAAATATATAGCGATACCGACGATTTTAAATCAGGGGCCCCGCCAACTGCTTCATATGTCGCTACAAGGAACAACACGAATGAACCAAACTTTTACATCACTACTATAGTAAAACATTAGTAGTAGTAAATAACGTATCATATTTTTAACCTTACTACTAAATCCTGGGTGTCAGAGTTGCAAAACGTGGGTCCAAAATCGGGAAAGTCCCATAGAATTTCCGACCAAAATAGTACCTTTGCCAAATCACCTACCTCTGGAGGTGGGTGATTTGAAAAAAGTGATTTAGTGAGTAAATCCCCGACATGCCATTTGACAAGCCCATATCGGCGCAGAGCATATGCTGGCGTGTCAAGGAGCTGCGGTGGGCACAGACGGCGGAAGATCGTGCTGGGCGACTCTGTAGTACTTCAAGCGTCGGACAGCCCCTAGTTCGACGTGAGGTAAGCGCTCATCACTTAGATATGAGCAATATAAGTGGGTGATGTGCAATTGCACACGTAGGGCGTGCGCTGATCGGATTGATGGGGTGCTTGAAAGCTTCTAGATCTAATTGATTGCACGGAGGCGTACCAAGGACATCTGCCGTATAGCGACAAATAAAATTGAATGTGTTAAATATGCGTCAAGAAATTTCTTATTTCTGCATTATTCATACTCTATACGGCAGGCGTAGCAGCTCCGCTGTTACTTGGTCCGGAAGGTACGTTGTTTCAGTGTCAACTTGGCCACATCACCGCATTAACTGGCTCAATTAACAGGCAAGCGCGCAATCTTCGTCGCGAGTGGCAGCATGCTCAACTTTACTGAAACAAAGCACAAGGGACCAATTTCGCAACTCTGACTGGTTCTCTTGCCATTGTATTATCAAATACGTCAACGGCGAAGTCTGACGTCTTGTTATCGGTAGGGTACAGGATGAATACAGACTGACTTCTACCATTTACACGGTAAAAAGTCGCTAGGTGCTACACCGTCCACGCTAAGTAGTCTCCCTCTGTCTATTTTTCCCTTTTGTGGCAGAAGGGTGAATACTCGTCTTTTCTTAAACGGCCTTTTAAAAGGCCGTTACAAAAGCACCGTACGAAAGAACTCTCTAAAAGGGCGCACGAAGCACCCTTTAAACCACACAGCCGTATTCTTCTACCTTGTTTTGTATCCACCAATCAGGCGTGCATATTTCAACCAGCTGCGCATATACTACAAGCCGCTGTGATAAGTACGAAAGTAGAGAGGCCACGTAGCAAACGTCACATGATATACAAACACAATGCGGCCCGGAGGATGCCAAGCAGAAGACAAACGAGCCCGATGAAAGTTGTCGCTTTCCTGCAGAAGCTTGCGGGTTGACACGAGAGGGAGGCCGGGAGGAAGGGGGGTAGATCCTATGCAAGATTAGGGTTGGCACGATACGCTAACATGTTGGTTAGCTCTACATGTGGATTACTGTTGGTGAGGGTAGAGTAATAATTACAAACATGTTGTCTGCCTGAACATCGCCAAAAGGTGGTCGTATTTTAGAGTCGAAATCATAGATGGAAATCTCCATAACTTTTTCCAGCCAACGTTATGCATGATTTTGACCGACATGGGGAAAAATTAGCGTGGCCTTCGTATATCTCGACTACCAAGGCCAATTCGACGACCTGGAATCAGGTAGAGGTTCGTTCAATGGGTTTGCCAATAGATTAAAAAAACTATTAGTAGTAATGCGCTTGACTTTGTATGTACACTGTTGTGTAACAGTTGTTCAACTGTTGGTTAGTGTGGAGTGAGAGCCGCCAACATCAAAATTGCCAACCCTGTGCAAGATGAACGAGGACATTGACGTTCGTGACGGAGGCTACCAAGGCCGATTCAAAGTTGGGGTCGGAGTGGGAGAGAAGGCCACGGTGCGTGAATGTTACATTATTTCTGCCTGATGTAAAAGTAAATGGTCTGTGGTGTTGCTCGCCAGCTACATGATAGTGTTACCTTCGCATATACGCCCTCGAGAACTTAAATTTGCATGCCCGTTGCCTGATGTTTTGGATTAGACAGCTGTCAGCGACAACCCGTGGTTTGGCATTTCACAGACTAAGTAGCTATTGTGAATTCCGGCCAAATTTGGCGATCTAGGGCTATTCTATGCTCAAGTCAAAACCGATCCAATACAAATCCAAGTCATTTTGCGGATCGGCCCACACGAATTGGGTACGACAGTAATCTCTCGTTTAAGTGCGACTCGCTGCTAAATATAGTTTTGTATGGTTGGCGGGTCGATTGGGCTTGGGCGATTCAACTAATCGCCCAATCCAGTTTTGAGTAGGAACTCACAATATTACAAGCTTTTTGTCTTCCTCGAAGAAAAGATTGAAAACAAATACCATCGAGGCCTCGCACATGAGAAACTTTGAAAACAGCGCAGCTTCGCGGACGTCCGCTCTTATTACGCTCAACTGGTGAAACAGCGGAAAAGCGGCAATGTGCCTTTGGGTGTGTCTTTCACCAACTGAGGATAGCTCCGCGTAAAACTCAACTCCAACGCACCAACCGACATTTGTTGTAGCAGGGCTACACAGGATGGTGTGCCCGGGTTACACTAATACACGCAAACCCACTAGTGTGTGTGTCCCACACACACTAGCGACCAACATTACGAGCCGTCAATGCAACTACCATTGACGGGCACTCAGGCGCACAACTCTTGGTTGAAACGGCCACATTTCAACCAATCATGTGCATGCATTTCATGCAAACGCTTGAGAGCCAACCGTGCTCTCACCTTAGCAAACATATATCATCTTGAAAGGGTTTAGCGTAAAGATAAGGTCAGCCCTCCACGCGGCGGGCTGCCATTCAATTCAGTTTTCTATTTTGATCTGAAGTCTTAAGTGTTTGCCTTAGAAATACACGAGGCCGCGTATTTCTATCTACATACAAACTTTAGGTCTACGCTTCTTCACTACGCGCATACTGTGTATGCAAAGAAACAGAGCGTAGCTCTCGCCCTGTTTCATTTGTGGTCAATACCATTATGTTGGTTATTCCCGAGCCGACATCCAGAAACACAGCATTGGTTCTGCGGTGGAGCACATTTGAGATTAAGGGAACTCGACTGATGGGAGAAGATCCGGATACAGGGGGCAGGGTTGGGACTCGAAATTAACTACATGTGACGTATACAAGGGTCGGAGGTAACTAACCCTAACTTACGCCGCAGTTATGAATAGATCTGGATCACTAATGGCGCAAACACTCTGATGATCGATATCGACCAGATCAGCCGACCTGACCGAGCTCGGCGTGGATCAGGGCAATCACTTGGGTACGCCAACCTGATTTGACTGGGCATTGAACTATGCAGACAAGGAA
The DNA here is from genome assembly GCA_011947335.1 of Phytophthora constricta. NCBI lineage: Eukaryota > Oomycota > Peronosporomycetes > Peronosporales > Peronosporaceae > Phytophthora > Phytophthora constricta. The sequence continues at coordinate 22,667 of JAAVTI010000262.1, forward strand.
ATGGTGAACTGAGTTGTACACTGAGCGATGCGATCTCTGCGGTTGTCTTTTAGTGCCAGAAGTCACTGGGCCACGCGTCGAGGTAAACGCAAGAGGAAAGTAGAAGATAGGCAGAAAGTAGTGGGTGATAGGAACCCTAAGGAACAAACAGATTTGACTTTGGCCCCCTCTGCACAAGTACCTTCGGACTTCGCCTCAGGCAGGAACTACATTGGCCCACTGAGTGTTTGTTAAGTGTCGCGGAAGAGCACGTTGGAAACCCTGGTAAAATTGGCCAGAGTCAACCTACTCTCACTCAGGGCACTGAGTGAGAGTAGGTTGACCATGGCGGTTTAAAGAAAATCCCGCTATCGGAAGCGGATAACAAAAGAAATGGAAAGGAAGGGCTCACACACACCACAAGACAACCCAGACTATATTCTGACCCGTCGACCCCGGTCTTGAACTACTCGATCGCTGTTGACAAACCACCCGCTGCTGCCTGAAAAACTTATCGGCACCCCGCCAAGGCGGTTTACCTGACGCCCGTATATCCTCTTGATACATCAGAGAATAAGAGCTAGACCACCGACGGGTACACAAGATGAGAGGAAATTCAGCATCCACACGGACGATTGGAGTACCCCTCCGTAGTCGATAGTTCAGGCGCCGTGTGTTCGTGGATAGCAGACACGTCATTGCTGACCCAACACACCACAAAGGTGCGCGTGCTCGGATCTTCTGGTGACTCGAGATTTGCCGTGGGTCTCGAGAAGAAGAGGCGCAAGTCAAGGCTGAACGAGGGACAGAGGCGTCGACGGATTCGGATCGACGACAACGCCGCTGAATCCAACAAGACGAGACGAGGCGGTGAAACCTTTGCCGCCCTAGGGATACAGAAGCTGCCGCGGAATGCGTAAGATGAGCGGAAACTTGACAGGGTCGCCCCAGACCGAATCTTGCCTGGGTGGAGTGTGTATCTTGTATTAACCCCTTGGGGATGGTTTGTCTTCGACGATTTCCACCCATCGCTCCAAGCCTTTTGGGGTTCTTAGTACTTGTTCTTGTTCTTGAGCTACTTAAAAAAAGTGTTTGCTGACGACCAACTCCCGACGCTTAAGATCCACAGCCAGGAGGGGTATAACCAACGTATATATACATTTTTAAATATGTTATTCTCCACTTAACACACGCAGGGTCCTTGTTCTGTCTTCTATACCCAGGGACCAGAACTGAAATGCCAAGCACAGATTAGTGCTTAGTCCAGATGAGCTTGGCAGGTCCTCAGGCGCTCAGACGTTGAAACACACGTATCACCACCATGAACGGGGGGCTTGAAATTATTTGCCGTCACATACCCTTCACACGTAGTCTTCTCTTGCAGGACGTCTTGGACGATGCACTCAACACCTTGAGCAAGAAATGAAAGCACCCAACTGCAAAGTAGGGGTGAATCAACTTGGATATAAATTAGCCGGCTCGCCCAGGAACGTACGTCTCCCCTGGACCACTCCCGTAACTGGACTTGATACAGGGGTGAGAGTCCCACTTCGACCAGTCCATAGGGACGACAAACCTCATATGCCGGGATCTTGGGGCTCCGCACTTCTTCACCCGGAAAGCTTAGCCTTGACCACTTTATGCACTTGAGGGTAAAACCAACTCTTGGTTGATTTTTTAGGTTTTAAAAAAGCTGTTGGTTACACTATTGTGCCTTTCTGATTTTTCGGCTAAAGCGACGTCTTACTCTGAGAATAAGAAGCGAAGGATTTGACACCTATCTCAGATTTGCTGCTTGGCGGCCGAGGATAACTGTCAGATTAGTAGTCAGAGAAAAGGCTGTGTAAGCCGGAAAGGTCCGAATGCCTCAACTCATCGAGGCATTCGGAGATTTCTCGCTACTATGACTTACTCGGACGACCTTAAGTGGAGAGCGATCGTGTTGCTGTACGCCTACAGCGTTCCTGTACAAACCGTGGCACTCGTTCTCGGAATTTCAGCGCGCACACTGGGTAGATGACTACACCAATTCCAAACGACTGGTAATATCAATAGAAAACTATCTGTGCAGAGGACATCTCAATGGCCGCGCGCGGTGAACGACTTTATCGGAGACTACGTGAAGATGCACCCCTGTTTTTATTTTGAAGAAGGCAGCGATCAACCCTGACCTGCCAAACGTCTCTGATGCTACAATTTGCCGCGTGGTTTGATCTTGATTTTATCCCGAAAAACTAACAACGCGTGCTCAAGAGTGTTCCTGCTGAGAGACAGCAGTATCACGCGCGACTATCGCCGTTTTATTCCTTTCCAGAGCAGCTTGTATTCGCTGACGAAACTTCAAAGGATGGAAGGTCCATGATGCGTCACCATGCTTGGTCGCCCTGAGGACAACCTGCGGTCGTGTCACTGCCATTTTCACGAGGAAAACGCGTGTCGTTACTTGCTGCAACCGATGTGACAGGCTTTTTTGCTTGGGACACGTTGAAGGCACATTTACTAGAGCAACTTGTCATGAAGTACTTCGCACTAAGATCCTACCGTTCCTTAACCCGTGGCCTTTACCGCGTTCGATTTTAGTTCTCGACAACGCGCATTCACACGTACAAGGAGATCCAAGATTTAGTTCATGAAACAGGAGCAACTCTTCTTTCTGCTGCCGTATTCACCGGACCTCAACCCAATAGAGGTTCAGTTTTCTCTACTTAAAAGATGGGTTCAGAAGAACGCAATTATGGCGTTTAGAGAGAATCCATTGGCAGTGCTACAAGTTGCTATGGAAATGTGTACGAAGGCTCATGATGACGTAGGAATTAATCTGTATAGGCATTGGATATAGCTATCAAACTTTTACAATCAAATATTTCGTCTTCTCCTTGTGCTCCTCGTCTTCAATATACACGCCTTCTGGAAGTGGTGATCCAATGGGTTGTTGCGCCGGCGGATGAAATGGTGGACACAGACTGCAATCCGGAAGCCCTAAAATACGTCGCAGGTCTCGAATACTGACGTGGATTGGTAACTCGACGTTGTGCAAACATGATGTGGATGAGTGGGTACGCGTCGCTGTGTCTCTACAGCTGCAGCAGTATTTTCGTCCATCATTCGTTGTTGTTCACCAGTAAACTAGAGCTGACAAAATGCTGTACTTGTAGGCACCTCGAGCGGAATGTCAGGCCGAAGCCGAGCCTGAGTCGTCGCCACGTATAGTGAAGTTGCTGGTCCAGCAGGCACGTCTCGCTCACGCAAAAACTCCGCCACACGGGAAGCTGCTCTTCAATTCGATTTTGCGTGGCACGTCGAGTAGTAGTTGCCGGCGCTGGCTTTTTGATGTAAACATCAGCTCCATCGTGAAATTTAGGTGACCGTTCTTTCGCAAACGAGCTCGACGCCAGATGTACTCTATTTGCTGAGTCAGATCTCGGTCTGTTTGAGCAACAGGCTGGAATAGTTTTTGAGATGCGTTGTTGCTAGGCTTCACGTAAATGGTGGCATTAGCGTTGATTGGTTTCTGGATTAACGCCTCAAACAGACTGCCAATTTTGCTCGCAGTACGGCGTATCCATCGCTCACAATGAAATCAAACTGTATCACACGCACTTTGTCTCTGCATCTTGATAATGGCTCACCTTTCTTATTCGTTAGCGTGCAGCGTATCTCGCGTGGAAGAGAGCTCCATTGTCGCTGCCATGCTCCGAGAAGTCTGCTGGATGGTGATTGCACCAGACTCCTCGGACGCGGCGACAGACATCTCGGTGCTGCTCGGGCGACCCGGTGCTAGCGAACGCCGACTCACTGACTGCTCGGGCGACTTGGTGGTGGACGCCGCCGCGAACGGCTCGGGCGACTTGGTGGTGGACGCCGCAACGGCTGCTTGGGCTACTTTTGCTGGACGCCGCCAAGCACTACTCGGGCGACTCGGCGACTTGGTGCTTGACGTCCACACGGACTGCTTGCGCGACTCGGTGGTGGTGGATGCTGCCACGACGGCTTGGGCGACTCAGGGTCTGCTGATGATGTACCCGAATGCTCACAAGGCGGCGGCGGATGAAACCCTTGTTTTGTGCGATTGTGAGACTGGTTTTTGTGCCGCCCTGATATCAGAAGAACCTCAAATAAGAACCCCGATTAGGTTGGCAAGACCGTTGAAAGAGACAATACACTGTTTTTAATTTAAACTAAGTATGGGTCCAGGGAGAGCCCTAGGGACACGCCCAGGTTGGCGATCTTTCGGGCAAATATATGACATCTAAAGAAAGATATCAGAGCGACCCTTCGTTCTTGGATCTTTGTTGACGTCACATGTTTCAGCACAAACGCCATTCAGAACTTGGTTGAGAGCAATTCCACTTGGTTTATTGTCGTTTCAAGGTATTTCGCCTGTAATAGCCTTGTTCCAGAAACACCTTTCGTTTCAGGTAATCTTCATCCAAGTGGTCCCGTTTCAAGGTATGATTTCACCGACACCACTATTTGTCATGTGGCTTTCATGGTGACTCACAGTCTGGAACCCGGGTACATTTTCGGTACAATGTACCCATGCTGGTGCTCACATCCAAACTGGTTCCACTATGCGACCCTTTCCAGTGGGCACACAGCTATCAACTTCGTGTTTGGCCAATCGGGAGGCTAGAAATCTTTCTGACAGAAATCTGCGGATCGCATCGTCGCAAAGACCACCAGACCAGCCGAGCCTCGGGAGTAGCTCTGATGGAAGAACAGAGGAAGATCCGGACTCAGATCTAAAAACACCTTCTCCCTATGCCCCCTCGGGGCACTCACGGATTGCGATGCAAATGGTGATCCGACGGACGAAGATCCGACGGTGACAACCGAAGAACCGTCATCCACCCCCACCCCCACCACGCCAGCCTCGTGCCCGAGCTCCAAGATGCCGACAAAGACTACAGAGACGAAACTGAAGACGCCATACTCTGATAGCGAAGATCGTGGTGGGCCTTCGACGTGGACTGAAGTGCAACTGGACGCCGCGTACCACCGGAAGGAGCTCGGCTCGTTCATGACCAGAAACCCCGTGATGAAGATCATTTAGCTACATCTGCTGGGGGACTGGAAGGGACCAGTGACGGCCCTGCCAGTGTTCACGAACAAGTTGGATGCCGTGAAGGTACTGCTGCGTCTGCCGGAAGAAGCCGGGATAGTGGCGCAGGCCTGCGATGCTAAAGATCTCTTCGATCTCGAACTGAACGCGATCTTGCGTACACTGACAACCAACAATGAGAAGCAATCAGCCGTGGTCGGCGGTCTCCAAAAGGGAAATCGTAGTCAGTTTGTTCTTTCACAGAGTTCACGTCAGTGCGCTTTGGGGAGGGGGCACGATGTTGCAAGGCATTGGCGACTTGAATGTCCCTGTCGGGGCAATAGCGATCATGTAACACTGGATTCAGCACATTCCAATACTTACGTAGGCTTATGAGTTTATGCGCATGGCAAATGTTAAACAATTATCTGAATCAGTAATTATGAACACGGACACGTTTTAGAAAAGTTCCAATTGATTGCGCAACTTACCGTGTACGTTCTTCGCGTTAACATCCTCCAGAATGCTTTCGCCGGATCGCCCTTCCAATCTGCAGCTTTGTTTTACGCGTCTTGGATGTCGCTTAGCTTTCTCATGACGCCTCAACATACCAAAGACACAAGATTAGTAGCTGCTACTCACGGCAGACGTATAGTTGCCTACCTTTGTACAAACGACCCTTGATACCTGCCGCCTTGACCAGTCAATGATCTCCGTCGCGAGGGACTTCTTAGCTTGGTCACATACAGCGTCGCTGCGCCATCTTTGGTGTTTGCCGGCGGATGTGATCCATGCCAGAATTACGTCGACGCCAGTAGTCCCCCATCAACGCCATATTTGTCTCACCTGACAGGTCGTCTCAGCTCCGAGGATTTTGTATCCATAACCATGGAGGTTTGGCCGCCACTGTTCCAGGTAAGTGGCGACGTGCTCCTCCGTGCGCGCTTTCACAGTGATATATTTAGGTCTTCAGGTGCCTTTGACTCACTTCAGGCGGCAAGAAATTGACGGGTGCGCGGTACGTGGTGACGAGCATCACCTGCTTGGTGACGGGCAGCAGCACAGAGGCGAGCTGAGCAATGAGGAAGGACTGCAGCTGGCCGGCGGTGGTGGACACCACCGGCATTAACAGCAACAGGTAGACGTTGAAGGGGAGATGGCGCGCAGCTGTCGGACGAAGTGGATCGTGTCCGGCCGGTGGGTACACCGGTGGCGGCCAGCCGCCGTACCCAGTTACAGAGCGACAGGTCAGAAATTTGCCACCGAGGAACCACGGCGAACAGTCGGATTAAGGCGGGCCCCGAATGGAGGAGGGCCAACGAGGAGGAATATGCGGGCTCGGCTTTCGGGGCAGGGCTGAGTTCGTAAGGTCGGGGGCCGGAGTACGGCGAGTGAGGGCGGTCACTTTAAGAACGGAGACGTAGGGCACATGTGGTTGACCACCGGGAACGGGTCGACCCACTGGTGCGGCGAGAGCGATCTAGGAGTCTTCTGAGCCAGGACAGCGAGATACGGCAGCACGAAGGGGTGGCAGGCCAACGGGAACGGGTCTATTCACGTGCAGGACTAGGACGACGGCGGCGTCAGCAGCGAGGCCATCGGGAACAGGTCGAGTTGTTAGGCGGGCATCGTGAGAGAGGACAGTTGAGCGTCGCGGGCAAGAAGGAAGAAGCAGTTGATTGAGTGAGATTGATAAATAGGGCACAAGCCCGGCTACTGAGTAGTGGCCAGCAAGGTCCTGATTTGTGACAAGCAGGACACCTGGCAAGCACAGCAGCAGCCAGCACTGGGGCAGTACGCACGGGCCGGCGAGTAGGCGGCACGAGACTCGTTACATAATCTTAACGTGAAGGAATACGACAAATCGTTCTGATTTCAGTTTGCCTTCAGGCTTTGATTGACCGAACGTTGCGTGAATAATGTACCGCACATATGGCACATCCTTTTATGGTACAGTGTGCCGGTCTCCCATTGGATCGGCTAGGCCAGTCACATTCGCACATCAAGCAATAGCAGGGAGGATGAGCAAGGCGGAGACGAAGCAGCAGGCGGAGGCGGAGGCCGCGCACTCGGACGAGGAGGAGGAGCCGCAGCAGGAGACGGCCAAGAGCAAGAAGGACGAGAGCAGCGCCATGGAGAAGCTCACGGACGTGGTGGAGGAGAAGCAGATGGACGAGAACAAGATGAAAG
>JAAVTI010000263.1:0-41279 GCA_011947335.1 Phytophthora constricta
GTTTGTCCACGGCCGCCAACTGCACAAGGCCGTCATGATGATGCTGGCTATGCTGCAAACGTCAAGTAATGACGAGGACACAGAAGCAATGCTTAGTCGCGTCATCTTGCTTCTTGACTTCAGAAAAGCTTACGACACCGTCGCGAGAGACTTCCTATTTTTCGCGTTAAGGAGAGTCGGTTCATCTTGCGCCGACACCGAGAGACTTCGCGTTAGCGCGCCGGACTTCGTAGCCATGATACGCCGGCTTCATGAAGGCACGACGGCTCGTTTCCTAGTGAATGGGGTGATCTCGGAAGCGCAAGACGTCATCTCCGGTATTAGGCAGGGCTGGCCATTACTGTTCTTACTAGCAGCAGAAAGACTCGCGTTGGCCGTTCAACAGAGCCCCGATCTGCAAGGACTTGAAGTGCCTGAGGGAAACGGGAGGAGGCACAAGTTCTCAGCCTTTGTCGATGACTCGACAGCGTTCCTGCAGGAAGCACGGAAACTGCCGCTGCTCATGGAAATCGTCAGGCGGTTCGGGCGAATGTCAGGCCTACACGTTCAGCCGACAAAAACCAAAGTTTTTTCCTCAACACAGCGATCGAAATGACAGAGATAGCAGGGATTCCAGTTCTGCAGCAAGGAGACACGGTCCGCTACCTTGGCTACGAGGTAGGCACCGGAGAACTCACGAACGTGAATTGGGCAGCCAGAATACGCAATTCCACGAAACGGCTGGCCACAGCTACACAACTGGGGATCAGTGTCGAGAACAGAGTTACCGTGCTCAACGTCATCATGCTGCCCTCGCTGCTATTCACAGCGGCAGTCTTCGACATGCCGGACTGGGCGGCAAATCAACTCCGAAACATACAGATGAACTTTCTGTGAAAACACACCACTAACACGGAGCGAGGACGGCATAAGATGGACCCGGGGCTGATCTTTACGCCCAAAGAAGCAGGGAGCAGGATTGGCGTCAATCGCCATCGCATGCAAGACGCAGCGAGCCAAGCATGCGATGCAATGGCTTATCCGGAAAAAGGATGTGTACTACGCGGCCTGGCGCGCGTGGGCTTTCCGCGGCGCAACAACCAAGTGGGTCGAAGGAGTCTTACCACGGGAGGCAGCGTCGAGAGGACGCCCACCAGCGAAGCGCACACCGGGTAACATCCTGCAGATGGTACTAGGCACCTGGGTCCAGAGGCACAGACCAGAAGATTCGGCAAGGCAGGAATTCCTACAGGCATGCCAGGTGACATACGCGGCAGAAGCACGCAGTTGGGAGGTCAAGGGAGAATGGATAATCGGCCTTCCGTACTCGCTGCCTACGACGCCGGAACCTACCTCTCAAGAAGAAGGGGAATTTGGGCCAACTTATCAGTGGACAGACAACCCGAGGATCACCGACCCAAAAGGAAAGCAGCTCACTCGGACAAAGTGCAGTAAGATCGCGACGTGCACTCTAGCGGACCTTCGCATCACTCGCCTCGACGATATGACCTACTCCATGATGATATCGGAAACCGGAGGCAGCAGGCACAGGCAAGAAAAACTTCAACGATGGGGAGTTGCGATCCTAATGGCCATCCCGCCGCTAGAAATAGGGGCAACATATCACGAGACGTCCGCTGTTAGAATGAGGCAGCCACCACAACTCAACGCGACGTACTCTTGGGCGGCCACAGCAGACGGCAAAGTGCGAGGGACAAGCAAGATGCCCCTGAACGGAGCGGAGGCCTCTCAGACAGCCATCATCGACTTGCAACAGAAAAGTAATGGCGTGCACTGGGAAGTTAGCGACTGTCCACAGGCGACAGAGGCAACGGCCGAAGACCGGTTCACCTTACGGGGAGCGGCGGCGCGAGACGCGCTAGTATTTTACGCCCACCCGCGGCTACACAGCTTCCCGTGGAGGATACCGGAAACCACTGCGAACCGGCATGTCATGAAGGCGCTGAAAAAGCAAGCATATCAGTGCTACAAGGGGAGGATGCAGCAACTAGGGAGACCATCACAAAGCTTGAACACAAAGCGAAAATGAGTGCGTGGCAGGCGGCGACCATGCAGCAAGCTCCAAAGCAACTCTGGGCCCACAACAACGAGCTGACTGAGTACCAGGTCTGGACAGCGTACTGAGTTACCGTGAGGCAGCTCAACCTGCACCACCCAGACCGCGCCTGGGACAACAGCTGCAGAAAGCTCTTGACCTGCCGCGGAACCAAGGAGACGATCGAACACATTTTCTGGGCATGCCCATGTGCTCAAGCGAGCTGGACAAAAATCATAAGCCATTGGACCGGGAACCATTGGGACGAGCAGGATCTACCACGGATCCTGGAAGCCTGTGCAACTCGAACTGCACCACCGCTGTCAAAAACGGTGAAGGCGCGGATACGCCGCAATAGCTCCGATGACGAGGAAGCAATGGTGGGCAACTGGAACCGAATGTGGAGAATTCTCAGTAGTGTGTGCACTGCCACGCTGTGGTTACAGCGCAACGATGCGGTGTTCCACCAAGTACAAATAACAAGCGCCGACAGCGCAGCGGCAGTATGGTCAACAGGACTCCGACAGCTCAGGGCAGTCCCAAAAGAGACAACACAAGGATAGCCACCAGGACGGCAGGAGCCCAGCTACAGCTCTGCATCCAGGAATTAGAGCAGGAGCCGAGCAGCCCCGCGCAGAGAGCAGCAGCAAGCCGCGTACAACCTCCGGACCACGTCAAGGCACCGGCGTTGATAGCACGACTTAAGGTCTACCAGACATCTTGCAAACACTAAGATTGAATAGAAAAGTCTGAATCTCTCTTCTGTTTGCGCCTCTGCTCATGGCGTTCCTTCCGTGCCGTCTTAGCCCAATACGTGCCGTTCCACATGCAACCTCCGGGCACATCCCACGTGCCCGAGTACACCTTGCGGGTTGGTGAAGTACGCGATGTTTCCCGTCGTCGTTCTGCGTGTTCGTTCCTGAGAGCTCTGTCGTACTGGTCGTCAATCCGGCACCGCCAACGCCTGGAATTACCATCACCTCGGCACAATATACGGGTTTGGAACCGTAGCCCACGTCTGCCCAATAAATTGCATGCCTTGTGCGACGTTGTCCATGGGGTCTTCCATTTCAGCGGCCTTAGATAAGTACGTCCTTCTGCGCGTGGTGTATTTGACAACTGCAATAGACCGTGTTTTACATTCTAGACTTCGACGACCCGAATGCTAAAATAGTAGTGAATTATTAATAGATAATAACATATGGTAGGCACCGCATCATTGATATTGATATAATCTATAATACTAGGTTTGAATGTATCAATATTATAGTAGTATCTATTGATAAAATTAAAAAACTATTACTATATGCCCTATTACTAGAAGCCCCTGCTTGTGATAGCAAATTGTTGTGGTACCACTCCAACGGTACACCCGAGATACTCCTCCTCAGTCCAGACAACTCAAGAAAGAGCAACCTGCAACATGGCGGACGAAGAGATGCCGCTCGCGGACCCAACGCCCAGCGAGGAGAAGACGCTCACGTCGCTGCTGTCGACGGCCTCGTTCGAGGCCCTACAATCCTCGACGAGTGGCGCCAACGTCCCTCGGCACGAGCTGCAACTCAACGAAAGGCGTCTCCGAAGCGAGACGCGTCCAAACGCGATCAAGGCCCAACTCAATTTTGCCATATTGAAGCCTATATAAGCGAGTCCGTCGTGTCCGCCGACGGTGTCGCGGCCGCTGAAGCAGCCATGACGAAGTATGAGGAGATCCAGAAACAGGAGCGAGCCAACGAGATCTCACCGCAGGAGCTGGAGCAGAAGATCAGGGCGTTTAAGGCGCCGTACGTCGGCGACGCTGACGTCCACTTCCGAGAATACCTCGCCGCCTGCTGCGTTGCGTATCGCACTCACACTAGCGACTACACGTCCCCGTACGTGACCATCACGCAGAGCTCGGGCTTCGGCAAGAGCCGCATCCTGCAGCGACTGGCGGAGAGCACGGCGGAGGGCGACCTCCTTGGTCGCGGCGACACCAAGTTCGAGGTCACGGTCTTGTACATCTGTGCGCGCAACATCAAGGGCTCGAGCGGGTACCCGCGCGCAACACGCGCACTGAGACGGTGGCTCTTTCCGGAGGAAAACTGTAACGAAACGTCGATCCAGAACGCTCTTTTGAAGGCGTTCAAGTACGTGGTCGAGAATCCCGGTGCTGGAAGGCAGTGGATGGAGCTCTTTGACAGTGGGAGGGACAACAAGGTATTAGACGAAACGATTGTTGAGAAGCTGAAAGGCGTAGAACTCGAGAAGGATGACATGAGCGTCGATAAACCGGAGGCGAAGAAGCAGCGGATGACGGAGTCGCAGTCCAATACCGACACGAAGGTGCCGGTGCTTGTCGTGGCGATCGACGAGGCGCGGGCCCTGCTCGAGATCACGAGTTCCAGCGGCATCAACGCGTTTCGGTTGCTGCGCCGAGCGTTGAAGTTCGTGAACAAGTCGAAGATGGTGAAAATTTTCGACGGAACTGTTTTCGCAATTCTCGTTGATACATACTCCCGAGTGCACGACTTCGTGCCAGCGCTCCTTCACGACCCGTCTTCACGAAAGGGCCAGGGCAGCACGGCACTGTTCCCGCCGTTCATCTTAACAGAGACGATGGACGTTATGCTGAATAATATCGGGCAACTTACGAGCAAGAGTCGAGTGATGCAAACCAACCTGGAGCGAGTGTGGGAAGCACTCGTGTCGATGGGACGGCCTCTCTGGCAAAGCATGGAGGAACATGATGCCTTGGAGGACAGGCAGAAAGCGTTGAACGTGCTTGCCGCGGCCAAACTGCTGCTCGGACTGGAGGCGAAAGAGGCCACGAGCTACAACGACACCACGCTTCACGGCGTGTCCTCGCTGTTCTGCCGCGTCGGGCTGCGTCCGCGCGCGAGCGACCCGATGGCGACACGCCTGGTCGCTGACTTCATGAGCGTGCTGCACTACGTGACGTACAAGAACGACGGCCACATCAGCAGCTACACGTCGGACCCGGTCCTGACGTTTGGTGCCTCGCGTGTGTGGTACCAGTTAGACCCGCCGGCGTTGGAGTCGCATATTCTCGGCCAGTTCCAGGCCATGCTGATCAACGGTGTGGTCGACACGGGTAACATCGGCGAGATTGTGGCGCGCATTTTCCTTCTGCTAGCAATGGACGCCACGACGATGAGCATGCCGGTGATGGATAACGCGGTAGCCAGGCAAGGGTTCGTATTCTCTGGCCAGTTTTGCAAGGTCCCGGACTTTGTGAGAATTCTTGTGAGTGCCCAACCGGAGTTTCGTGCAGACATGGCGGCGGCCGACCCGGGAACCCGCGACTTGTACAACAAATGGCTCCGCACCTGGGATGACTGGAATATTGGTTTCAGCCATTTCGTGGACCTGCGGGAGGAGCCTACGGAAGAGACATTGTGGGGGATGCTCGATCGGCGCGGCGCGGGCGTCTTGACCCGCAATAAGAGAGGAGCGGATCTTGTCATCCCTATCTTCTGCAGGGATAACGTGTCGTTCATCCTGATACAAGTCAAGAACCGAGAGAAGGCGGACGGTGACTTCCCGGCATCCGCGCTCCAAAACCTCACAGCCTCGCACGTATTGACCGAGGGGAATCCACTTCAAGAAACCAAAAACGACAAGATGATTCGGCTTTATATGAGCCTGCGAGAAGTGCCTAACGACAACACCAAGCCTGCGCAATGTATCGTGACACCCAGCCAAAGAGCAACCAGGAGTCGCGACAACGAGCCGCCAGTGTTTAACGGCTCGCTGTGCGTCCGGGGTGTTCGGGCCGACTACTGACGCAGACGACATTTATGAGACCCGTCGGCGATGGCCGTTTCTGTCAGTGGGTCTGATCAAGCAGCTGACGACGATCGCCAACTCGGCGTGGTGGGATGGCAAGACGCAAGTCGAGCACGATCTTGCCAACCGCGACGGCGACACAACAGCCTATCTGCGTTTGTCGTCAGTGCTGCCGAAGAACACGGCCCTGGAAAGGGCATCGAAGCCGCTGGATCTCTTTCTCCGCTCAAGACGGAAAAGTGGCGGGTGACGTAGTGGTTGTGCTCGCTGATCAGGCAAGCGGGTAGGTTGGTCGGTAGGCAGATGCCCGCTCGCCGCGACGAGGACGTACAAGTGCAAGTGAGGTGGCTTGCAAAGGTAAGTGTCTTCGTAGTGGCAAGAGTGGGCCTCGACCCGAGAACTGAGACCCGAGTGCGGTGCCTGCATTAATTAATAGTGACGTATGTTTGCGTATGAGAAAGATTGGTGGGTGTGTGAGGGACGACATCTGACCTTGGGTCTGCTTTGTGAGTCCATCCGGAAGTTGGCATGGCTAGCCATCACTTGTGATCGTCCTCAGGGTAGATGGCTCAGTATTCTCGTGAGCTCTCGATATGGCGACGCTTGGAAAGCATGAACAGCTATTGCATCTTTCCCAATGCCCCCGGAATCCTCGCTGGACCTCACCGATCCGTCTGCCATTCCGACAGCTATCGATACGAACTAAAATCTGGTCGATCCGTCCCAGAGAAAATGCTCTAGAAATCCGGGAAGTTAGTTAGGTTGAGTTTCTATGGATATTGCACAATGCATTTGTCAGCACAATACGTTTGTGCTCACCATTTGCATATTGAGAGTGTGAGTGCGCGACATTCGAGATGGTTTAGCATTAATAAATAATTTGACCCTTCGGAGGATTAATGACCGCAGGAAGTTGCATCTTGTGATCAGGGTTCATAGCAGTCAGCAAATAGGGTATATCTGTAGTAGTCGTAGTGATAGAGGACATGGCAGTAATACTGTGATAAATGTCAGTGCTTTTGTATGTGACCCATATTAATAGTAGTAACATATCTGTACTATTTTAGTAATAGAATACCAAAAGCACTTTCGTCCACCGCGAGCCTAGAATATTGAGTGCTGGACACGGGCTGCGGTAATACTTCCCGAGACCTCACCCGATGGATGCAAGTATCTGTAGACCTCGTGAGATCTTAGTGCAGCAGAGGTAGAACCTCGTCCCGCGGTCACGATCAAAGGCATGACTATGAGCAGAAGAGAACCGACGCCTTGCTTGTCCATTGTTGCTCGAACCCAGTTATGATGGATTTGCAATTATTTACAAATATTGTAAGGGTTTGGAACGGTGCAGTGGTGTGGAAATGACGAAATACTGCGAGATCTGACGCGAGCTGGATATGGTACTTGGATGTTGAAGTCGAAAATCAAAATGAATGCATGATTGAGAGAAGCACACCGTACCGAGTTGAGCTGCCAACGCACTACGGAACCAGTCATACTAGTTATACGAAAGGTACAAAGTAAATATACTTATTACGGGGCCAATTATATTGTACGGGTTGCCCGGCTTATCAATCATCCGTTATTCCGTCAATATAATACCAAAGTTATTATATTATAATTGTTTTTCGATCACTGGCGCAATGATACTAGGTACGTCGTTAAGTCTTGACGCACGGACTGGGAACCTACCAAAAACGACACTACACCATTTAGCTATCCGAGCGTGTGCGATAAAGTTAAACAGAAACCGAGCCACAGACGGGCTCAGATAGCAACGTGCAACCAAAGTTGAATTTATTGCACTCAAAGTTGAACACCTCGCTTTGCCATACTACATGCTTTCACCCCGGTTGGATGGATTAGGCATTCGTTGCCGTTCTTGTCACCAAAAAACAGTCGATGATGAATCGATGCACACGCGGCTCACTCTAGCAGCTACATACGATTCTTCGAGAGCGTATCATGGTCGCCTAGCAGGACCATCTCGTCGATACGCAGAGCTAGAAGCGCCTTGATCTTGTTGCCGCTCATGGGGGTGTGTGTGGATTTGCAGCGACTGTCGGGTCGAAGCTATGCGTCTTCGTCGCTAGAGAATGTCGAATGGTAGATGCGCGAGCCCTGCGTGCTTTCTTCGCTTGCAATTAGACAGTGTTTATCCACACTTTAAAAATTTGTGTCCGCTTTGATCGCACACGCTCGGGTTTGATAGCTAATTGGTGTAGTCATATATCGACATTAATATACTACCTAATTGTAACTTGCGTAACTAAGCTGTCGAATCTGAGGAGAGAGCAGAGGTCCATTCCTGTTGGCCGGTGCGAAAGCGCCATACATGTCATAAGATATCGCCACACGAATAGCATGCGTATAGTCGACAGCCGCTTTCAACGTCTTCGGCTTTGGCCGCCGCTTTACTAGCCGCCTAGTAGTCTTGTCCAGGTTTCGGTAGAACTGCGCCAATAGCAATCGCTCACTAATCCGGTTTCTCCCCACCATGTCTCAAAGTCCTGCTGCTAAGTCAGCGTATGTTTCGCCGGGCATCATCCGTCGTACACTTACTCTTCATTCCGCCGTTGCCTTGTCGGGTCGCTCTCCATAACGCCGGAGTAGCGCCGCCTTCGAGTTCGTCCACGTCCTTTCCAAATCCGTCAAATCTTCATTCATCTGCACTCACCACCGTGTCGCGCTGTCTTGCAACATGTTGCCGACGATTTAATACAGCTCCTCGTCAGTCCATTCACCGCGTCCCGAGATGCGAGCACCTTGCAACGCCAAGTCGACCTTCGAGATCCATGTCGACCCGGACACCTGCGGACAAGGCTTGAACATGGTCAGCTCAAGCTCCTTGATGCTCTTCCTGTGGTGTCGATGATGCGATGGTGGCTGAGGCCTGCTCGGTGGTGCACGTCGTTGCCTGGTACACCGTAGACCGCGTCGTCCACTTGAAGAACGGCTTCGACGGCTGTTGCTGCTGCTCGAGCTTACTGTTATCGGGTGGATAACTGGATTGTAGCCTTCCTCTCCGACTTCGTCCTGCCGTCGTGTCACTTCATCCTGGTGGCTGACTAGAAGCCGCCGCTGTGGTTGTCGTCTCCGACTGCTGTTGCCCCGACGCGGCCGCCGTCGTAGTCGTCCTCGGCACCACCACTTCCGTTAACATTGCTTGTCTAGAAACTGTCGTCACTGAAGGAGACTGCACCGCCGCTTCACCTCCTTTCAAACCGTCCATTCGGCTTGCCAGCCTCGTCATAGTAGCCAGCAACTGCTGCATCACTGTGGCCAAGCCGGCCACATCCGCCGAACTGGTCACCGTCGTCGTACTTCCTCTGCCGCCGCCGACTGCCGGGACCGCATAAGCTTGGCTGTCTGCCGCCCTCGCTGAGTCGCCTGACCTTTGTCCATGCTGGGTGTAGCTGCTCTGACAGCCGCTTGAGTCCCAGTCTGTTGGTCCTGCGACGCTGTTTCTCATTAGACGTAGGCCTCCCTGTGGAGGTCAACCACGAGACACGATATACGATTGACTATTTGGCCCATCCTATCCATGTTTGTAAAATCATTCAGGTCGCGCTCCGTTTGGTTCTCACCAACGATAATCCAAACTGAGAAGCGTATGTCGTCACTACAACATCTAATGGTGGTGTACATCAGCATTGCTTTAAGGACGTAGATTGTTACGCAAATATGCATGTAAATGATGCATCTAGTACCCCCTTACGCATACTTCCAAAGCTGTACGACACATACCACAGGTGGGGATAGAATCGAGAATTTTTGATTCAGTTACGTGGCATTCATTCGAACGATAGAACGTACTGTCGTCTGAGCGTATTGTAGCGTGGCTAGTTTACTCTGCACGCCCAGCTAGTAGTACATCGCACGCTGTTCCTGCATTGGCCGGGTTCAACCGCCTGTTGCCTCGTTTCACACGGATGGCCGACGAAGGATCAACTGCTTTCCTCCGCGCCGGTCGCGTTGTCCGTCGACTCCGCTTCCTATTTATTACAAACTTTTACTGCCCTGCCGTCCTCCTACCAACCTTCCGTCACCAACGTTCAGCTAGCTACTTACTCAGGCACCAGGTGCAGCACACTGACCGATACCGAAACACTGTCGGCGTCGCCCACTTAGACACTTGAGAGAACGCCCACTGGCGCCTTCCCTTCCTATCGCAGCCTTCAGCAATCTGGGAGGCACACTGACCTCCTACCGTGCACACCAAGCGTTCACCACCGCACGCTCGCTTCTTCCAGCTGGCCTCGGTTCAGCCCCGAGTTTCCGTCCGCCGCCGTTTGCTCACGGTCCGCACCATGAGTGCCAACCGGAGTCTTCCTGTTTACTACATCGTGCCAGCAGGAGCCCGTCCTGTTACTTTCATCCTGTCTTCCTGTCGAATCCAGCAGTGATCTGCCTTCAGCGGCCGGTCTCCGTCCTGGGAACCGTCGCCTGCCTCACCGCCAACTGGCAACCCCGTAAGATCGCTACTGCTCTTGACCTGCTTCACTGCGTAGCATCTGCCACATTGCGAATCCCGGCTGGTTTCGCTGTCGTTCCTGCCGCCGATCCACGCCCCCGACCGTCTATCCTGCCCGTAGTTCAACGTTTGGGGCCTTCTACAGTCTGTTCAAGGCCGTCTTCGCTCTGTAAGCAGACGTTTATAAGGGGGGTAAGTGGCCTTCTATCATCTTATTTTTTTCTTTTGTCCTATAGAAGCCTGGTATTTCATACTTAAATGAGACATTCTGCAGCAGACGCTTGAACATTTTCTTAGCGGTGAAGCACTCCGAGCAAGGCATGTACAAACCGGGCGTTGCCCTTCAGAAAAGGATTTTTGAGCGAGGGAGAAATTTCCATAATACAGTTCATATGTACTGGTTTATCCGAGGAAGGTGAAAGGGTAATATAAAATGTGTATGTACTGAGTCAGTATTTAACAAGTTCGCTATATGTACTAAGTCTCTTTCACCGCTCAATCGCGTCTGGTACTTCGCCGTGTCGGCACTTGAGTCGTCCTCGAGCGTCTGCGTCGTCCTCTCGTCGATTGATACAACCAGACGAAGTCGATGGTGTCTCTTTCAAAGGCAACTTTCAGTTGCCACGGTAAACTGCGGGCGGGTTCCCAGGTAAGGTCGTGATATCCCGCCCACTGCACTAAATAGAACTCGAACTCATTGACCTACCGCTTTGCGTAATTTTTTCGACATCGTAGAGGCCACCACTTTGTCCCCGACGGCCTCTTGTGCCTGCAAAGATGCCGCCACCTCGCCGAGCCGGTTCGGCACTATTGTGTCTGATAGAAAGTTGAGAATTCGTCCGCAGTCGATAAACGATCCATCTAAATGGCGCTGGAAGTTTCTGGCGTGGCGTTGTCGGGATGTTAGCGGCGGCATCTTGAAGAATTCGACAATGGGGATGCGTCGTGCTATCGATTTCCGCCGCATCGCTTCATATTTGGCTAAAGAATATTTATGCTCACGCTCACTTAGAAAATAACTTCAAGTATATTATTAATTTCTACATTAAATGAAGTAAGACTTTTGAAAGAGGAGAAATCATCGAGATCTATTTCCTTCTCCAGTTGCACGGGTAAACTAACAATATTGGGAGTCAATACGTATCACATACAGCCAATCACTTCTATCGGATTGGATTTTATTCGACTATAGCCTGTTATGCCCTTTCAGGCACATCGAAAATGTAACAATTGTATCGAAATTAGAGTTTATTTTGAAAATTATATGGCATCATGTAGCTTGTGTATTTTCCTGTCATCTACTTTTTCCACCAACATCGTACTATGGGGACTAAAGAGCATTCTTTGCCTGCTTGCGCTTGATTTTATGCTTCGGGTCGGGTTTTAATCCACGCTTACCAACCCGATCAATAGCAATTTCAGCTGTTGGCAATCGCAATGTCAAATCCTGTGTCAACGTGACATTTGTCGACCACGGTCGAAATGCAAATGTGTACGTGTTTTGGAAATGACGTATCGATAGACGCAGTGCGTCATATAAATCTTCCAGTCTCTTGCCATCCTTCACAGCAGCACATACTGCCAGAATGCAGGGAAATTCTTGGTCCTTCCAGTTTCCACAGGTACAATCCAACTCTGGAAGATTCACTAAACGCCAAGTGCGCATGCGACCTTGTGCTGATTGAGGGATGAGATGTTGAATGGAGTACGCACCTCCATAAGCGGGACGTGAGAGCACACTCCTGCAGCAGCCGTTCTGTCTAAGCGCTGTTTCAACCAAACCGGCACCAATTCAGAAATATCACGCTGACGCGACCAGTTAGCTGCCATTTGACGCTTTTCTGAGGTGAGCTCGCTAAGTTTGCGGAGTACATGTTGAATGCGTCGAGGGGCTTCGCACTCCGTAGCTCCGTACCCATCCAGTTGTTCGCTTGTTCCGACAAGTTCCACGTAATCTCGTTGTATGTGGGTGAACCGTACTCCTCCAAATACTGGTATTTTACCGAGTGCTTCTTATCAATATTATCCAAATACTGCGCGGCCTTTAGATTCGAATCGGCAAGTTCTCCTCGGAAAAGCTTATTGTCACTTTCACAATCGCTTCGAGCAAGCTGACATATGCTCCATCTATTGTCATTGGACAACTTAGCGCCCGAGCGATTGATGTTATTGTGGTGTAGTAAGTTCGGATCGGGGTGGTCCACACCAGATTTGAACTTTGCTGAGTAGTCGGTTAACCTAGCTGAGTAGCTACGATAACTCAGCTGGGTCGGACCTTTCAGAGTCAGCGGGCAAGCCAGGTCGTTACAAGGGAGTCAGCGAAGGGTCACTGAGATCCAAAACTACTTCATTTCACTAGATATTTGTAAATGAGATTAGGAAACCATTAGGACGAGTCCCGTCAGGACTTCCGGTAGATAAAAGATAACAGAGCAGAATTTTCTAAGTCCAAGACAAGTGTACACTGTCCGGTAGTCCCTGCACGGGCTGGATTATGCCTGCCGTCGACACCCAAGAGGCATAGCTTGTAGGGTGTTGACTGGTAGCGCCAAGAGAACAAGGTCGGCCCGGGGAAGGGCGTGTCTCGCTTCGCGCGAAAGACTAGTCTCGCTGACTCAGCGAGCCGGTACGCCGGATAGCCCGGGTGCCGTGACACGTCTAGCCGAGAAGCCTTTGCTCTCGGTGACCCGTAAAAGCGCTAGCGCGCCATCGTCCGTCCTTTGGCGGAGGGCACGGGGTTTCCGGAAGTCAGCGAGCTCAGCTGGCTTCCGACGTTTGACTGGCTTGAGTGCTTGGTCTCAGCGAGTGCGAGGCACCAATGTCCCGGCTGGGCCGAACCGCTGGGGGCAACTCAGCGGCGTGTTAACAAACGCCGATCTGACTCGGCGATTGTTGTGTTTGTTGCTACTGGATTCCATATCTGACGATTGGTGTGTTCTGCAATACCACATTATCCATAATGTGGCGAAGACAGAATCGGTGTCCTGCTTGAGGAAACACAGAAGCCACTGCTTGGATTAGACCTTTCTGGCGATCTGAAATCACTGTGAACCGATCGATCTCTGTGGCAAATCTCACGATGCTCAGGAACCAGTGCCAGTTGTCATAATTTTCCACGGAAACTATAGGAAGAGCAACCGGGACGACATGGTTGTCGTAATCTTTCGTTGTCGCGACCAGAAACCCCCTTTATGGTTCATTTCTCCCTTCAAATGGGCGTCGTCAAAACCAATCAGACGTTTGCACATTTTCACGATGTAAAAATCCCAATATTTGGCATAAAAAGCTCGATCGAATGTATTATCGAGCTTCTTGTTGATTTGTCAGACGGAACCCGGATTTTTTCGTCATGAGGGCGAAGTAGTCTTCCAGCTTCTGGTATTGTGCGTTCTAGTCAAAATTTCCATGGGCGGTTCTTTGAATCAATCACGCAAGCAATCGCCCAAGTGACTTAATTTTGTATGTGGGGCTAATAAAACGCTTTAGTGTGGAAATAATTACAACCAATGGGAGAGAGTTACTAACATGTGATTGACCAATCAGGACGCCGTCAATCGCCCCAATCAGCCTCAAATCGACCCTGGTTGGCAAATTTGGACGGGAGAGCACAATAACATTCCACAAGATCGCTATGTAGCCTCTCATCAACCTCTCGCTTAATTCGCGATACTTCGCTTCGACTTGCGTCAAAAGTCTTAGACTTAAAAACTCTGAATTGCTTTGCCGGATATCGAAAATGTAGATCCGTTGTGCAGAGGCAACATTTCTGTCGCCACCAGAACAACCATCCTTTTGAGCTGCTGGGTTGTGTTTCGCTTAGCCTTCAGTGGCACCGGAATCGAACCTTCCACGCACGGGGCAGCCGTATATCCAGCGTGTTTTGCGTGATTGTGAGTGAAATTGGCCTTCATTATTTTTCATTGTCCATTTCTGCCGAAAACGGATGTAGAACGGGCACTCAAATTTATCTGCAGGAGTCTCCCGGTCAAAAAACTGACCACCGTTGAGTTTCTTGCACTGATATTTTGCGTTTCCGGAATTGTTCGCTTTGATACTGGTATGTTTCACGAAAATTTGAAAGCCGCACTTGATTGCGAACGCCTCGCATGCCAGTCGAACCAATTTCTGACTGGAAAACTCGAAAAGGTTCGATGCACACATTGAAAAAGTAGCCTAATTCAGCGTCCATTTGGATTGGCTGAAATAAACCCGTGGTTAGGTAAATCGCTATATAATAGCGAGTAAAACCTCAACACGCCTTCCTAAATAACTAGAGAATTGGGCTGGTAGTGATTTTTGCACAAGCATTAAAATGTTAGATTGAATACAGTCTTTCAGAATTATTAACCACTCTCATTTGATATTTTTATTAACACGATATCTACTTTTGGAGTGGACCACATATCTATGGCCGCGAAATGTAAAACCCCTTTGGGCTGTCTGTACAACGTGACCGTAGCACTACCAGGATAAGATCAGACTTGTATGTGATCGTCGGCGGAAAACCATGATCGAAATCTTGCATAGTCCAGCTTTTCTTTTCTCTGCTCCATCCGAAGTCAGGCCGCCAGATCTCAGCCGCACGGCAATCCAACATTTTAAGATCTTCCAACGGGCACATCATCACTTCGCTTCATATCTTACAGGTTATCAGGTTCTATAACCTCACCATACTAAACTAAACTCATACCTCCCCAATATCATATCTCAATAAACCACCTTCCACAGAATATCACTTCCAGCAGTTCCCATTGCTACGACCCCGCACCTGCCTTTCGCCTCTCATTCTTCAAGATGCCAGGTCGGCGACAAGCAGCTCAAGGTCAAGAAGGTCGAAGCCGTGGACGCGGACGAGGCCGAGGCCGTCCCCTGTCTGGCACAGCGTCTGCGAAATGGCCGATCAGAGTGCATGTGCTCCCTGCATTTATGGTGGATGGTGCAGCTGTCACGGTGTCAACATCATGTCATAACAGTAGCCATACATGTCAATACGTCCGTGGCGGACTCACCAACCACTAATTCACGCCGCTTTCACCCTCGTAAGCTTGGTAACCACGGCGGTTATCCTCCCTATATGGGCCATGTACGAAGCTGCCGTGGGCAGAGTGAGGTGCACCAAACTTATTTACTAATCACAACGTCACGCCGCTATCATCCGCTCGCGAGCTTGGTAGCCATGGCGGTTACTCTCCCTATATGGGACATATACGATGCCGCGGTGGGGCCGAGCAAGCTGCACCAAACTCATTAACTAATTACTTTTAAAGCCGCTTCATCCGCTCGCGAGCTTTGTAGCCATGGCGGCTACTCTCCCTATATGGGCCATCCCATGTACGATCAGTTTCAGGTCCTAATCTTCGTCTACCAGCTCTTCACCCTTCACCACAAGTCCTTTAATGGTCGACAACTTTACTCTCGCTCCTCCGCACGCCACAAAATTGCGCTGTAGTGTCTGCTGTATTAAAGAGCGGGTGCATGGGTTCCGCGTCCGGGCCGTGAACATGCGCAGACAACCTCTTTCCATGTCGTCGGCTGTCATAGAGCCACGACACAATCATTGCCCTCGACACGCCTTGTGTAATCTGCTGGCAAACGGCATAAACACTGAAATTCCCCGAACCAGCGTTAGCCGCCTGAATGGCGGCGCATCTGAAATTCATTTCAGCCTGCACCTGCTAAAATCGATGCCTCCAGAGATTAAACCTATGTAATCTTATAGACCTGCGAATTGAATACAGTATTTCATCATTATTAACTACTCTCATTTGATGTTTCTATTGACACGATACCTACTTTTGGAGTGGACCCCACATATCTATGGCCAAGGGGTGCGCAATAATCCATTTTCATGAAGGGCATCATCAGGAAGCACCCCCACTGAATATTGCACTTGTACTGATCGATAGCCCTCCATTGTGCATTAGTTCTGACGTCACCAATTCAATATGCAATTGATTGTCTGTTGTACTCGACTTGATCAACTACTCGAGCTACTTCAGCTAGCCCCCACAGATCACGATTAGCTCGCAAGAAGATAAGCTGCTCGAGCGTTCGTGGAAGCAGCCGCTTCCTTTTGTCGTTCAGGACTCGTTTTGCAGCCGAGAACAGGCGTTCAGCAACATTGGAAGTAGGCAGAAGGAAGCTTGTGTCAACGAACTGATGCTCCTGCTCCACCTCTAGGCGGCGTCGTTTGAGGGCGCGCTCGGCGAATCCGAGGGTCTCATCGTCGGGATCGACAGAAGCCTCGCCCGGGTTCATCACCAGCTTCCGCACTGCTTTTAGCTCCGCGGCGGTCAGCTCGCCCAATGTACCACGCTGAATTTTGACGACTGCATTTTCGAAAGAGGCGTGCTTGACGATAGCTGAATCCACCCCAAGGTGATGAGCGGTTCAGGCATCACGGACACAAGCTCATCGAAAATTGCACGCGCATCAGCCATTGAAGTGTCGTCCTTTTGGAGTGTCATACTCACCGACTGCAAATTGGAGAGTCTCGTTCTTGCGAAAGCCTTCAAGTCGGGTGATTTGAGCGGCGCTGGGCATTAAGACCGGGTCCTCTATTTGACGCATCACGGTACGCGCATGCCCCGAAATAGCGTGGAATCGGTCCACCATGTCGAAGGTGCTGTCCACCGAGTTGCATTGCGACGCACGGGCTTGAGTGGTGTAAGTTGGCGTAGATGCCCCGCCGCCTTAATTGTTGAGAGCTTTCGCATTACACCAGCGATGAGGTCCAGCTCCACTTCATACTTCTTGAAGACGCGCTCAGCCGCCAGGTTCAGGCGGTGGCTGGTACAGCCAAGCAGAGGGACACCCAACAATCGCGCGGTTGCAATATTCGTGGCACAGTTGTCCCCGATGAGACAAACTTCCCCACGAGGATCGATGTTGAGTCGCTCTAGCGAATGCAGGATAAAGTCCTTGTGGTTCGGGGCCGTCTGGTTCGTCTCATCAGGTAGCGGCGCGAATGCGAGCAAGTGGCGCATCGTCACCCCATTCTTGGTGTAGCACGCGAACAACGCGACAAAGTGCTTCGAGCCTTCCGACCATCCGTCAAACAGCAGGGCGTACAGCGGTCCGATTCTTATATAGAGTTCCCTCTACAAGAACCGTCAAAGCGGCAAGGTACTTCTTGAGTGTGGCCTTCCACCGATCGGTGGAAGGCCGGCGTACTTGCGAGTGAGTTCGTTCTCACAGAAACGCAGGGGAGTTCACTGCCAACAATCCAGTCGATCCAGCCAAACACAGTTTTAGCCTAAATAAGTAACATCATCCACAGATTAGTATGAGAGCTAAATCAGCACAGCCATTTAGCGGAGGTACCTTGTCTGTGCACGCGTACTGGATGGCCGTCTCCGCGACCATAGCACCCATAGTCTGCTCATACAGGGTGGGCGCCCGCAGATGGTTCATGAGATTCGTGTAGCCCCTGGCCGGGTTCTGGGCAATAACACTCGGGCAGAGGCGACACTGGAATCGGTTAGATGAGCGAAGCGGGGTGCGGGCGGGACGAGGGGTGTTGATAGACGGTGTCAAGAAGCGTTCGATGCTCTCGTTGGCGGGTGCAGGCTGGTGAGGCTCCTGAAGTTCCTCGAAGAAAAACGGCAGATGATGGCGTTGGAGGCCATTGGGGGCTAGGCGGGAAATTTGAAAGTGATAGAGCTGTCAGCGGGGTTCAATCCGATCGTGCGGCGAGCGCGGGGGGCAGGTTGGTTGGCTCTGAAGGCTTCGTATACTGTTTCCGAGTGATCGACTGCTGCTCAATTCAATTTTCAATGATTTTTTGCTTTCCGACAATTCATTATGGCCATAGTTCCGGACCTAACAATTCATTAATTGATGGACAGACATTCAATTCAATTCTGAGAAATGGACAAGTGCATAATGTATTGTCCACCCCTGTCTATGGCCGCGAATTAATCCCCTTTGGGCTGTCCGAACTACGTGACCGTAGCACAACCAGGATAAATCTCCTGTGTCTGATTGGACAAAACAGATACGCCCATTTAACGACTAATACGCTGAAGAAGCCGTTGCAATTTTCCGTGATAAAATCGTTAACTGCATGCCGGTTTTACGAAAAAAGACTACACCCTTTCAGTCCAGAATGGCCAAGAGCAAATGATATTAGGCGAGTGCTAGAGCAGTTCGCTTAACAACAAATCCGACAATTTGGATGGAACCACTAAAATGCATATGCACTTATGCAGTTTTATGAATGCTCACTGTGAGCATGAGAGCTCACACCCTCACAGTGAGCTGCTCGTGCCTTCCAGATCGTTCACCATATGAAACGTTAGTGTGTGGCTGTGCATGCCTCGCACAGGCGTCGCGACCTCGCTGAATTTGGATCTTGCGTCTTGGGTGAGATGGTATTGGCGATGTGCCTTCATCGTGACTCCTTCTGAAACGGCGAGAATGTCGTCGCGGTGCTCGGTCATATACTGTAATCGTTGACAACCGACTTGAAAGCTGAAAACACGTTTTCGATATGGGCGAATAAGGCCCAAGCCGTTGTAGCGTAGCGGCTGAGCTCCTCATACTCACAGTGAGCATGTCCAAAACTGCATAAGTGCATATTTTTTAGTGGTTCCATCCAAATTGAACTTGCTCTTGGCCGATTCGGATTTGTTGTTGAGCAAACTGCTCTTGCACTCGCCTAATATCATTTGCTCTTGGCCATTCTGGACTAGACAATGTGTATTTCGCTCAATTTGACGCTGCACAAACGTCATGTTATAATGTACTGAGGACACAGGAAAAATATGAGGAGAAAGAGTATAGCTTTATCTTGCCGTTGATAGGTATGCAGTTTGTTACTAAATGTTAAATAGTAGTCGCAGGGGGCCGAAAACGTGAAATGGTATCGTCCAAGTACACCAAACTCGTCGTCTACGTTAGTCCACGTAGTACACCGTTCATCATCCGTTGATACGTCGATGGCGTGTTCATCAAACCAAAGGGCATCCTGATAAATCGAAAGATCCCTTGTTTAGTGGTGAAGGCAGTCTCGTCGCGGTCGTCTGGTGCCACACCAACCTACCAATACCCTGCTCGTAGATCAAGAGTAGTGAATAGCGAGCACCGCCAAGCGCCTCTAATGTCTCGTCGACCCGTGGCAACGGATACACATCCTTCTTCGTTACGCTGTTGAGTGCGCGGTAGCTCACACAAAATCGCACCTCTCCGTCTTTCTTCCGTACCAGCACCACCGGAAATCCCCATGCACCGTTCCCTTCTTGGATCACACCGGCCTGAAGCATCTTGCTGACGTTCTCTTCGATGATGGCATCCTCCGTCTGTGCATGTCTCCTCCGTTCCATCATGATAGGCGCTGAGTCACCGGTGTCGATGTTGTGCTGCACGTCTACCGCCGTTACGGGCGGACAATCTCCCGTACTCGTAGTCAGCTTCTGATATGCTCTGAGCAGTCGCAAGACCGACTTCATCTCGTCCACATTCTCAATATCGATTCACCTCTTCTTCGTTGTATAGGGGCGTCTGACTACTCGTCCATTCGTTCTTGATCCAGCTCGCCATTCATTGCAAGCACCGTCATGTCCTCCTCGATCGGTATCCACCGTCCCAACTCTTTCTTGGCTGGCAGCTTGATCCGACTACCAGCAACGTTGATCGCCGGAACCCAAGCCTTGCTGCCACGGGCCTCGGTAACTGTAGCCGCCAACATGACCGAGCTGCAGTTTGCCGCAGGCACAAACATGCATTTTCTCCATCCGGTGCCGTCACTGTCACCTCCATTGGTGTCACCGTGCTATGTGCGAGTTTGACCCGCCTTGCCAATTTCACCGCCGCGGCCTTCGTTGGTCCGTCTCAACCATCGGTCCGAAAAGGGATCACAACCTGCCGACCTTGTTCGTCGTACAGAACCTCGTTGCGGTCGAAGTCCATAGTGGTCCGGTGTCCACGCATAAAGTCGACACCAACCAGGAACTCAATAGTGCACCCTTCAATTATGCACGCCTTCACGCGTACCGCCTGTCCAAATGCGTTTTGCATGCCAAACGCCCCCGTCGAGCAAGAAGCCGCCGATGCCCTCGACTATTTCAACCGGTGCTTTCTCTTTCACTTCGCTTTTCGCGCCCTCTGGCTCAAGTGGTTTCCGGAAGATCTCCAGCGCCTCTTCCGAGGATCTCCCTTCTCGGACGAAGTCCCCTCGTGGGGCCGGGAAGGCGAGATGGGGTGTTCCAGAGCACCGGGCACGGGAACAGCGCCGTGCCTGGTGATTGCCACCAAGATTATCAACTACGCTGCAGCGTGTGGGCTAGGTGGCACTCACGTGTACTCAGGATCAACACCAAGGAGCGCAGGACCAGGCGGACTCTTCGCGCTCAAGAAGATCTCGTCCATGACGACATGCCGCCAAGGCGCACTGAGGACCTGGTACACCTCGGAGCGCTCCAGACCAGCGCCTACCAAAGACGCGCGGACCACGGTGCGTCCTCGCGCTCTCTAAGCTCAAGCACCACAAGCACGGAAGGCCCGGTGGACCTCCACGTGCTCAAGATATCTCCCACCAACATGCCTCGGGCCTGGTGAGCCCCTGGCGTGCCGTCCAAGCACCAAAGCACGGAGGACTCGGTGGTCCTCATGTTCTCACGAACAGCGTTACTGAATGCACCACACAGTCAAGACCATGACCATTTTGCCGGAGAACAAGCTGCACACGATCTCGACTCGCCCCGGTGTGGATGGGCTTCTGCACGGATGCCACACCCAGAGTTTGCTGTCCTCTGGCGCCTCGGCTCGTCAGCTAAGTGCCACCATCCCGGCGAGGAGGATCCTCGGCGACAGCTCTTGTCCTCCCACAAGTGATCAGGATCACGACCCTAAAGTGCCCACGATGACCTAACACCAAGACGCGAGGGACCTGGCGGACCCTTCACGTTCAAGCAGACCGCATCGCCAAGCCATCGAGGACCTGGTATCCCTCGATGAGCACAATTTCGATTAATACCAAAGTGCGAGGACATGAGAACCCTCGCGCTCACGCAGCAAGCACCACGCACTGAGGGTCAGTGGACCCCCATGCACCAATCACACCAAGAAGCATGGGGCTCGTGAGCACTACGCGTCCACGTTTAAACACAACCAGAGAGGCAACGGGATCCTCTCTGCTCATGATTTCCCCTCTTGTGGAAAACAACAGTCAAGATACATACTCACTCACCTTGGCGTGGGGACCCAGATCGACAGGACAAGGCTTCAGAGAAGACCCACTGTAACGGATATGGTGCACTCCACCACATGCAGGGCCGAAGGCAAAAGACCGAAGTGCACAGCTTCGCAGAAGACAGACAGACCCTTTGTTGGTCTGCTTACCAATAAGGCTTCTATAGGAAAGTAACAACATAGAACTCAAATAAAAGGCCAACTTAACCACCAACTTAACCACCACCACCGGTGCTTTCTCTTTGCCCTTTCGCCTCGCATCATCCAGTCCGTGCCTGCCACGGAGTACCGTGCTCCACTATCGAGCTTCCTGATCGTCACTCGCCGTCCACGTTCATTGTCGCCGTCGGCAGACCATCGTCCGCCTCCACGTCCAGTCCTGGTGTGGTACCTGCTGATGCCAGTACACTTGCCGCCTCGTGCCGCCGCTGAACCAGGCTCAAGTTCGCCCCTGCACCAGATTGCGCCGTTCGCGCCGTCACGTCCCCGGCCTGTTAGCTCGCCTCGAGCTGCAAGTGCCTGCCGTTGCCGCCGCGTCCGTTGTTCGTTGTCCATCGCGCTACCAACTGCGCCACATCCTCTTGCTCGTCGGGGTCAGATCACCACGCTTTGTCGACAGCGCGTTCCGCCGCCGCCATTTAGCATCCCGTCGTGACTGCTTCACCACCGTTTGCACGTTGGAGATGCTGCCCAAGCTCGCCACTAACTCGTCGCTGAGCTCGATACCTACCTGGGCGGCACCTGCGTCGTCGCGTGGTGTCGCCGTTGCCGTCACGGTTCCGCCTTCATCAGCCTGATCTACTTCATCGCCTGCTGCTGGACCGTCACCAGCAACTGCGCCCAAGGCTCCAACAGCTATGGGCCCACCTTCCTCTGTCAGGCATCGTCGCTTGCCACAGTCGCCGTCGCCTTCATCACTTCGACCGTCTCGAGCCAGGTACTTGTAGCCACAGTCGCCGCCGCCTTCATCACTTCGACCGTCTCAAGCCAGCCAGGTACTTGTAGCTTTCGACGTGATGTCGGGTCTCACCGTCGCCACATATCGCCCTGCTCGTTCGCTGTCTCTTGCCTTCATTTCTTCATCCAATGTTGCACTCGGTGCCACCATTACGGCAGCCACTCACGCGTCCTGCTTCGTGTACTCCGCACCAAACGGAAGTACTGCTCCATCGCCTTATCCGCCTCTTTCACTGTCACTTGTGCGAGTCCGTCATCTCCCGCCAACACATGTGGCTCTCGACTCAGGGTCTCGTCCTCCTGCCATCAGCACACTTGCCACTGGTTCTTCGTCCTCCACTACTGGCTGTGGAAGCGGAGTCACCTGTGCCGCCTGACCGTCATCAGCGTTTGTCCAGGTTTCCGCTTCTGCTGCCGCACTTGTTACCAACACCTGGGGATTTCGTTCCACCGACGGACACAATACTCCCACTACTGCGCCCTCTCTTCGTGTTCCGCCGGTTTCCGCCTTGATTCTCGGGCCAGATATGCATCGTTTCGCGCGTTTGCCTCTGGGTCGGGGCACTGATCTGCAAAGTGTCCAGACTTGCCGCACGCGTAGCACAGATTCATGTCGTTGGGTGCCCTGCTAGACCCGCCTTGTGGCCTTGTACTGCTCGTTCTTGGCTCCTGTGCCGTCACCTTGCGTACAGCGGCCTTATTATTCTTCCGTTATGGCGGTGGAGACGCGCCTCACTGCTGGGTTCATCTGAGTCAACGCCTCTAGTGAGCATTGCCTTGGCCTTCTGTTCCGACCTCCCGGTGGCACGCTTGTCGCTGGACCGTTGCTCCTTCTGTTTGCGCCTCAGTTCCAAATTTGCGCCGTGGACCGCGGAGCCCCTACAGCCTAGTACCAGCTGAAGGGATTGGAATAGCCAGTGTCTCAGCATCTGAGTTTATTCACTTGAACTAAGTATCGACCCAACCCTACCCCGATCGACGAGCACCATGGGGGCTCGGAAGATCCGGGGCCGGGCGAGGAGCCCGGAACGGCGGGGAGCGGCGTCAGGAAGGGAGCCGAGAGCAGAGAGGATCGAGGAGGAAACCCATGAGCAAGCGAGCTCGTACCTCGCGGAGAGCCAAGACTCGATCGTAGCGGAGACGCAACCCTCGCAGGAGAGTGAGGATGAAGCACCAGCAAGTCGCGAAGAAGCGCAGGGCACGCCAACCCCGGCGGGGACGAACGAAGGAGCGACTGTCCCCACACAGAAGGCTGAGGTCAGGGTCGAGGGGCAGACGATGAAGGTACCAACACCAGCACCATTGCAGCCTCGAACAGGAGCAGAAAAACAGGAGGGGAGGCGTCCACGCCGGTGGGATCGCAACCGCAGCAGGGAGGGACGGAGCGAGCAGTCACACCACAGGAAATGTACCAGGCAGTGTTGCAGGAATGCAAGCATCGCCCAACGAACCCCCACGGGACGTCTGGCGACAGACGGCGGCGGAGCTGTTTGCGATCGCACACGATCAGGTGCGCATCAGGACGGAACTCATCCCGTCGGGGAAGCAACGATACCCGCAGCTCAGCTCGGAGGAAAAGGTGCTCCTATACAACCTTTTTGAGGAAATTGGCATCGGGAATCAGGGCAGCTACGAAAGCTGGACCCAACACGTGACCAAGATGACCCAGGACCTCTACAACTCCCGATGGTCGTTCAGAACATAGTACAGAGCCAAATCAGCAAAGTCAAATGGGCACGTACACCACCGCTCAATCAATGGGCAGCCAAGGTGAAAGGAGCCGGAAACCCAGAGCGAGCAAACGGGCAAGGGCCACAGAGCGAGAAGCACTATGAACAATTCATGTTCAATCCTGCGGCTTATTCAAGGCAGAGAAGGAGCGCTTACTCACGCTTTGCCAACAACCGCCAGCAGCGCCTTCAGGGCGGCGATTACGGGAAGGAACGGACGACGAATGGCGGGTCCTTACTGGCCTAACGGACGGAACAATCGTATGCAGGAGGCTACCAGCCTTTGTCAAAAGCGTCATGGGACCTCCTGACCGCCTCAGGCTCCAAGCAACGATACAGCGGCAAGTGGAGGGGAGCTTGTGCTCCGACTGCAGAACAGGGTGAAAATTAGCCCCAGCCGACAGCATACCAGGGCAATAAAAGAAGACATCCTCATGGCGGCTGAGCAGCTACGGGTCAACGTGACGGAGGTCCATCGCATGCTCAACCACGCTAAGACGATCAGCAGCAATGCGGTACAGAGGACACTGCACTTCTTCTTCTTCGATCGAACCACCGCCAAAACGTTCGAGCAAGTACTAATCCCATTCAAGGGGCGGAACTATAGGTTATCAAATGCGCATCCACGACCGGACACGGGGTCGGTCTGGGATAGACAAAAGGATCGAGACGGAGTTCGACTAGCGACGCACCATGAGTATGCAATCGAACTGCACAATGTGAACAGGTTTCTGGATTTGGGCCGGCTCACGGCCTATTTCCAGAAGCACATAGCGGCAGAAGTCGAAGTTGAAGATCTCGACTCCTGCACGCCGAACTCGCGAACATCTACAACGTGGAAGCTAACGGTGAAGACGCCAGGATGTCCGGAATTCCTGCGGGGAGTGCGGAGAGTTCTCTGGTACGGGCAGCCTATCATCCTCACACATCCGGACGCAGAACAGCGTCTACAGTGCTTCAGATGTGGCAACTTTGGCCACACACTAGCGCGTTGCCGCTACACGGAAGAACAGCTCAGGGGACCGGGTAGCCTAATAGCTAAGGAGGAGGACATCGCACGTCTTCAAGATCTAGCCAAGCCGTTCGAAAGTATGGAGGAGCTCAAGCAGATAGCCGGCCAGCGGCTGCAGCTCCAGCAGCACACGGACCGGCAAGCGCGAGATGCAGTAACGCCAGACCCGCACGTCGCACCGCCGGAAGCAGCAGCAGCGCGCCAGCAGCCGGACAACACGGCAGAAACCGAAAACAGTATCCCGCCGGAGCCCAAGCGGCCGTGGGTGACGATACCGCTGCGCAACGGGCGCGAGCTCTTCGCCCATGATGACACCTGGCGCCAAAAGCACCAGGAGGGGACGCGCTATGATACCCTCGCTGACGCCTCAGACGACGAGCAGGACGTCGTAGACGCATCAGAGACCACTCCACCTGACGCAGCACAGGATATCATCGAAATACTGTCCGGGGACTCTCAAGAGGAAAAGGCCCCTCCGCCCATCACTGCGGAAGCCAAAGCCAAGCTTCGCATAATAAGGGCAAAACCGGCGGAGTTGCCCTCCACGCCTCAACTGCTGGCGTCAAAGCAGCGAGAACGTAAAGCGCTTCGCAAGGTCATTGAGCCACTGCAAGGATACAGTGGCAGTGTTCCGCCACTGGCAGAGCAACGAGAGGTCGATCACGGAGGGTTTGCCGACATTGAGAACTATCTTCACATCCACGAAGTCAACACACCGTCGACAGGTAACTGTATGGCGATGGCACTGGCCCAAGCCACTGTCAACCTCGACTTGGCAAATAACAGCGAGGCGCTAGCGGCGGCGACGCAGCACATCAAAACAGGCATCAAATTGACGGGACAGATGAACCTGACCGCTCAGTTGGATCACTATATGCGGACGGCTACATTGGCAACTATCGGCCAGGGCTGGACAGGCATGTCGCCACAGGACTCAAAAAGCAGTTCAAATGGTACCTAGAAGAATACGCGGCAACTCCATCAGATAGAGATGCCATCGTGGCCAACTACATTGGGGCTGCAGTGAGCTCATAGCCATGGCAACCAACTTTTTGCAGAGGCGCATCTACGTTCTCGCCTACAACCTGGATGGGCAGGGCGGGTGGCGTTGCTCATTATTCCGACCAAGTGTGACAGGCACCGGCAGCAACATCGTCGAGACAGGAGAACAGGTCATCCTCTCCATAACGGAGTGTGCGGACGCCATACGAGCGGAAAAAAGCAACACCAGCAGCCCCCGCTTGTGTTACGGTTCTGGGGGAGCACTACTCTGCTTTTGTGCATAAGCGACTGGCTCGATCCCAGCAGCAACTCTACCGGCGCAGCGCCAGCGAGGATGAGAACGATCCCATGACAGGCGATGTCGAACCACAAAGCGGACCAATGAGAACAATTGCCAGCGGCTCCGAGCAAGGCAACTCGCAAGAGCCCTGGGACCCAAGTAGTTGGAACGGCAGTGTCAACGATCTCAAAGAGAGAATGCAAGGGCTGACGATACCCCATGATCTTCAATGTGAAATCGCTTACATCATAGAGACGGCGGAGCCGAGTAGATACGCGGAATTGCTCGCATTCCTACTTAATACGGTATCACAACTCCCGCCTCCAGAACGAGAAGAGTTGCGAACGCTAGACATCACGGACGCCTCGAGTGTGCAAGTCATGAACATCTTACAAGCGTACAACATTCCTCACGTTGTACTACAGCAATGGCAGGATACGATTCGGGAGGAGGACCGCAGCCAGCAAAGCCAGCAGAGCACAGCTGCACCTCCGGAGGACAGCGACTTCGACTACCAGCCCTCCAGCGCAGACAGTCAGGAGAACGGGCAACGACTTCAGACCAAGAACCAGCCACGATCAAGCAGGCAGCAGGAGAAAAAGCGACAGCACTCTACCACACCAGCGGAGTCGGAAACTATTCGACTGGTGGCGAGGGGCAAGCGCATCGTGCAGAGAAAAACGAGTACCGCGGTCGCAATGATAGACGCAGCACCGGCCAGTAGCACGATGACGACGCTAGCACTAAGAGCAGCGTGGCCTGAGCAATGGCTCCGGATGCGGGATACGTGGCCATCGTCAGCGAGGGTGGCGCTGCCCAGTGAAAGTAGCAGCACAGCGGAATGGGAACAAACAGCGCGATCTGAACTGACCAAATTACTGCGCATGCCGCAGCTCTTCTCCTACCCGGACGAGCTGCTCACGTCACTAAGTGCAACTGTACTGGAAGCATGGACGGAGGGCTGGCGTCGCGGATGCTTACTCGCCAGTCTAACAGTGTAACGGGGCCACGCAGTGGCAAGCGCTGATGGCGCGGGACCAGGATAACAGGGTTTGACCCACTCAAACCCGATCTGGTCATCAGATTAGCCAGGGTCTGTGTGGTGCACACATCAGCTGTTAAAGTACGCATCAACAGCTAAGTACTGATGTGTGGCACACGCTGCGGCACCTAAGTTCGCATTAGTTAACCTAAAGCAGTAAGGTCGTTGAGGGCCACTCATTCGGATGAGTGGCGCAGAGCGTAGCAAGGGAAACAGCCAAAAGAGTGTTATTAAATAAAGGCAGTTTAACTCTAACCCGGAAGTTCGCGAGTCGCTTTGGTACTCGGTACCTTAGGCGACAGTAAAGGCAGGGCCTTACTACTTCACAGCAGAGACGCGTGGCGTCTGTTGCGGTTAGCGCGTTAACGCTTCCTCTCACCCAAGGTGCGTGTGACCCCGTCACACCTGGTAGCACTTGTAGTCAATCCCGCGACCGACGCGGATTGTACGACAATCAAGTTCTCGATGCGTATGGAAGACTCACCGAGTCGGCTGCCGTCCCGTCAGGACTTTCCCATCTCACGGATTCCCACTGGGCTACGTTGGAGAAGATGGTCAGCCTCTTGGGGGATGCAGCCTTTGCTGGATTCACCTTCCTTCCTGCTGAGCAGCAGAGGGCCCGCGTGGAACCCTTCGAGCAATACGAGTCGTCCCTGATTGCCCATGTGAGCACTGCAGCGCAGGAAGCAGCACGCGCGACGATACGAGCAGAAGCGCAAGGCGCAGCTCAAGTCGGTGCGGCCGAGCCGGGCTCATTCACGCCGCGGCATGGCTCCACCAAACCCGTCAAGATGACGGTGCCAAAGTTCGATGGCAAGGAATCGGACAGCCTGGTCTTCTGGATCCGAGAGATCGAGATAGCGCTGAGCGCTGGTCAGATCTACGAGACAAGGGCGCAAGTCGCTTTCGCTCTGTCCAACCTCGGAGGTCGAGCTCGAGCGTGGGCCATGGCACGAGAGACTTCGTCTCCAGGATACTTCCATTCGTGGGCGTTCATGGAACAAGAGCTACGCTCGACCTTTCTCCTCGCCAATGTGGCGTATTTCTATCGCTCACTATTCTTGCGATGCAAGCAAGGCAAGCGCACGCTTCAAGACTACGTCATGGAGCTCCAGAACTTAGAAGCTGCCATGGCTGGCGCTCCTCTCCGAGGACGTTAAAGTCACGGTCTTCATGGACGGTGTCCGTCCAGGTCCGGTACGGACAGAACTGTTCCGTCGCCAAGCGAAGACATTCAACGAGGCGGTCAACATCACCATGACGGAAGATCATTGTGTGCGCTCGGCGCAGACTCACTTCGGGAGTGGGGATGCGCCTGAAGGACCGACTCCCATGGAGATTTCGTCTGCTGAGTCGCTCCGCGGACCGCGCAAGCAAAGGGCCAGTGGCCGCTGCTTTGATGTAACGAACTGGGTCATTTCCGGTGCGACTGTCCAACTAACCCATGGCGCCGAGGTCGTGGGCCAGCCACGTCGAACGCGCCCGCGCTCAATGTCATTGAGTCTGCATCGGCGGAAAACGAAGGCTCCCAGTAGGCGCGGAGCGCCCTGCTGGGAGGCTCTCCTCCTCTAGGAGGGTGGTGGCCTGGCCACCTCCTTCTCCAGGAGAAACAGCTCCAGAGACGACACTCCTGTGTCTCTCGGTGGCCTCCGCGAGATCCAATCTTGTGGTCGTCACCGCCAGCGTCAAAGGGTATGAGGAGCCCATGACGGTCCTGATCGACTGCGGCGCGTCGTACAACTTCGCGACGAAGGCCAGTGTGGCTAGGAACAAGGCATTTTACGCCAGAGCCGTGGAAGACTCTAAACGTAATGAAGATGTTTCTGTTCGCTTAGCGACTGGGTCGATTGTATCGACACGAAAGGTCCTCCTTCCTTTGACGGTCAAATTTGACGATTTTGACTCGGTGGAACCGTTCATTGTCCTAGACATGGACGAGCGGTATGACCTGATCCTCGGGATGCCGTGGCTTATGAAGCACGAACCGTGGATAGACTGGCGCAGCCGCACCATAGGTGCTAGTCATAAACCTTTTGAGGATAGAGCATTGGTGGGTCATGTCCCCTCCTCTTCCCGCGACGGGTTTGTGCACGAGTACCGGGTGTCCCGTGGCGAACGACACTTTGCCGGCTCGGCCGAGCAAGTGTTGTCCGTCTCTCCGTTCCCGTCTTCCCGAGTGCAGGGCACTTCGAAGAGGGTTATCACAAGTGACGAATCTCGAGGAGACCTCGGGAACGACGGTGTCGCCGTGGCCTGTAAGGCACGCGATCCGTAGAGTGCTGAAGCTGGCGCTCGCACAAGTAAGGGTGGTCGAGCAGGGGCTCCCACAACGCAGAGCGTTCGAGCTGAGGCAGCTCACGCGCACAAGGGTGGTCGAGCAGGGGCTCCCACAACGCAGAGCGTTCGAGCTGAGGCAGCTCACGCGCACAAGGGTGGTCGAGCAGGGGCTCCCACAACGCAGGGCGTTCGAGCTGAGGCAGCTCACGCGAACAAGGGTGGTCGAGCAAGGGCTCTCACAACTGCGGCGGTGAAGGGCGAGGTGCCACCCGCCAGATCGGCAACGACGGTCGTTTTTCCTGCTTCCGAGACAGGGTCTCTGGTGGTAGTAGATGCCCTCACGGGCGAGCGGAAGGAAGGAGTTGAATTTGGCCCCTCTTCCGACGGTATCCGAGCTTCTGGGGCTCGAGGAGCTCTCGTACGTGGACTTTCTGAAGTCACTCAAAGCGGGAGCTTACGAGGAGATGGTCCTCATTCTCCGCGAACACGACCTTCTGGACCTCAACACGTCTTCGGTCATGGACCCTGAAGTGTTGGAGGAGGAGCGAGTCTCGCAGAGACAACAGCGATATGGCTCTGCCATCCTCAAAGATCCCACGGACCCATACTACCCTCTGTTGAAGCAGTTCTCGGATGTGGTCAGCGACGATCCCCTACGGAGCTGCCACCGGATCGAGGTGTGCGACACGAGATCGATCTCGTACCCGGTACGAAGTACTGCACTACCCGACAGTGGCCGCTGCCAAAGAACAGGTCGATGTGATCGACGCTTTCTTCGTTGCCAAGTATGCCGAGGGCAAGGTACGAGAGTCCAAGTCGCCGCACTCGTCTCCGACGTTCTGCGTGCGTAAACCCAATGGGAAGTGGCGCATGGTGCATGCCTTTAATAAGCTGAATGCAGCCACGATCCCGGCTTCCACGCCAATTCCTAGAAAGGATGTGTTGCAGAACAACATGGCAGGCTGCACCATCTTCAGCGCACTTGACATGGTCGATGGTTACTACCAGCTGCTGATGCGAGAGTCAGACATCCCTTTGACGGCAGTGAGTACTCCCAGCGGGATGTTATGGGAATGGCTCGTAATGCCCCAAGGGCTGTCGAATGCACCCGCAACGTTCAACCGACTGGTAACCCAACTCTTCAGGCCGATGCGGCAATTCATACAGACGTACTTTGACGATATCTTCGTGCACAGCTACGCCATGGATGGCAAGACCGCCGACGAAGTTCACATTGAACATCTCCGGCAGGTTCTGACGTGCATGCGCGAAAATCGCCTGTATGCCAACATCAATAAATGCATCTTTGGTGCCGAAGAGATACCCTTCTTGGGATGTTTCCTTGGGAAGGATGGTATGCGGGTTGACCCGGGAAGGTAGCGGCCATTGCGCAGTAGCCGGTGCCAGACTCCCAAAAGGATTTGCGCAAGTGGCTTGGCCTGGCCAACTACCTGCACAAATATAGCGCACACTATGCCGAGATGGCACAACCACTGACTACCCTCCTTAAAAGGATGCGGAATGGTCGTGGAGCGACGAAGCGCAGCAAGCCTTCGAGGCCATCAAGCACAGCTTGCAGACCACGCCAATACTGGCGCTACCTGACGAAGATCGTCCGTTCAGTGTCGTTTGCGATGCGTCCGACTTCGCCATAGGCTGCGCCTTGTTGCAAGTGGATGCCGAGGGCAAGGAAAGAGTTGTCTCGTTCCAATCCCGGCAGCTGAAAGCAGCGGAAAAGAACTATCCTGTCCACGACAAGGAACTCTTGGCGATGAAATACGCGCTTGTCAAGTTTCGGGTTCACCTGCTTGGCAGTAAGCCCTTTGTCATTTACACTGACCATGCCTCCTTGAGGACAGCGACGTCGTCGCCCCACCTTTCGCCGCGCATGGCGCGGTGGCTCTCCTTCTTTGCGGAGTACAACTTCACGGTGGCTTACAAGCCGGGCAAGCAGAATGTCCTGGCGGACGCACTCTCAAGGAGACCGGACTATGAGCTGGCTCATGTGACGTTCCTCGAATCGCCGCTCCATGAGCTGATCCGCGCAGCGTACAGCCAAGACGATGATCTTCGAGATATAATCGTGGCGCTGAGCGCAGTCGAGAAGCCGGTTCAGCTCACTGCTCGGCAGCGGGCGCGCCTACACCGCTATAGCCTGGCCGACGGCCTGCTCTACTATCAAGTAGGCCCAGGGGGGCCAGGCTAGTGGTTCCCCACGATGAGGGCATCAAGCACCGTATCCTCTATGAGGCACACGACATACCGCTGAGCGGTCACCTCGGCCGCGAGAAGACGTATTTGACGGTAGCCCAAGGCTTTTGGTGGCCGCACATGTACAAATGGGTGCGGCGCTACGTCAACACGTGCGATACGTGTCAGCGGGTGAAGCCCGCTCCGTCTTCATCGGCTCCACTCATGAGCTTACCGGTTCCAACCGATTGCTGGCGCTCCGTGAGCATGGACTTCATCTTCGAGTTGCCGCCCGATGGGCGAGGCCACACTGGCATCTTGGTCTTCGTTTGCCGGCTGAGCAAAATGGTGCGCCTGGCCGCGGTGAAGAAGAGCGTCACGGCGCCGCAGACGGCTCAACTGTTTGTGGACAACGTCTTCCGTCATCATGGCCTCCCTGAGGCTTTCGTCAGCGATCGAGACCCACGCTTTGTCTCCTATTTCTGGGAACATCTGTTCCGCTTGCTCGGCACGCGGCTGGATATGTCCACGGCGGACCATCCGCAGACCGACGGTCAGACTGAGCGGGTGAACCGTGTTCTCGAGGATGTCCTGCGCAGCGTCTGCGCGGCAGAGCCCACAAAGTGGAGTGCGCTTCTTCCACAAGTGGAATTCGCATTGAATAATGCCGTGCATGCGTCGACCGGCTTTACGCCGTTCTACGTCAACGGCCTACGGCACCCTCGCACGCCGTTGGCGTTGCCACCGGCTTCCGGTGTGAGTGGGGGAGACTGCCGTCGCGGATCCAAGAGGCCTCAAGGGCGTGCGTCCGTCCGTCAAACGGAGCTTACTAACCTTTATAGAGGATGGTGCAGCGATACGCCAACGCGTAAGGGACGCAATGGCGGCAGCACAGGACAAACAATAGGAACAAGCGGATCGCCATGGGCGTAAGAACACACAGGTGTTTCAACTGGGCGACTTGGTTTTATTAAATGCTAAGAACCTTCCTACACATGCAGTCTCTGCGGTGGGAAGCACGAAGCTCCGCCCACGCTTTGTCGGGCCGTTCACGGTCATAGGCGTCCACGGGAATGCGTACACGCTAGACTTGCCGTCGGCAATGGCGACACATCCGACGTTTTACGTCGGTATGCTTAAGAAGTACCGCTCGATGGAGGATCGGGATCCCGAGGGGCAGCCTGATCCGCCGCGAATTGGCGCAGAGCGCGCTGCAACACTCGCTGCATCACCTCCTCCTGCGGAAGGGCTATCGGCGGCGCCTGAGAGGCAGCAACAGGGAGTTCCGTCGGCACAGGTGTCGTCGGAGCAGTCGCAGGTCTTGCATCGCGAGCCTCCAGCACCGCCATGCGATCATACAACGACCGAAGCCACCCCGGTGGTCGTCTAAGGCGCGCGAGACGCGATGGCTGAACCGCTCAGCTCCCTCGATGCGCTCAAGGAGCCGACGCTGTTCATCGTCTATCCGGGCGAGGCGCTCTCGCAGACCACGGTGGTCATCCGATATCCCATGCGCAAGGCGCCGATTACCCTCCGTCTGGGTCTCCAGAACGTCATGACGACCACGCAGACCAAGCAAGTCGGCTCGCTGAACCTCGAGGAGGGACTGACAACTCTCCAAGGCCTCACAGAGGCTCTGCAGTTGACGAGGCGATGACGATGGCGCGCCACCAGGAGGAGCAGCGCCGCGTGACACGCTCCCCTACCGAGTCGAACGTCCCCTTGAGACCACCCCCGCCTCTGTTGGACGGCGAGGGCGATCCACACTATCTCGTGGAGAAGCTGCTCCGCCGTCGTAAGCACGGTGGCGCCTACCAGTATCTGGTGAAGTGGCGCGGCTATCCGAGTGCTCATAATACGTGGGAGCCGGAGCATATCCTCGTGGAGGACTGCGCCGACATCGTGGCCACTTTCCAGAGCTCCCACGGAGCCGGTCGGCGCTAACAGCGCCGAGAACACTCTTCGGCTCAACCGGCTGGGACTGCCGCGACCTCTGCACCTTGGTCACCACCTCCTCGAGGATAACGTTCGGCGTCGGCAGGTCCCGCTCGAAGACTCGACCGCTCCAAGTATGGTTCGCCATCATTTTTGCCATGCGAAAGCGCAGACGTCGCTGTGCGAGCCAATCCAGCCGATGCGGCGATCGAAGGAACTCCCGAACGGGATACCCCAAGTGCTGGAGCCAGCTCTCGAACTGGAGCTCGCTATTCTGGCGATTTAGCGGGGTATCCTCTTGGAGGACAAGAGGGCATTCTTCGTAATGCTCCACGTGACGGCCCGGGCGTCGACTCTCATCGAGATAAGCGCCATACTCCGAGGGAGTCCCCCACCGCAGCGCCAAGAGTTGTTCGCGAGTCCGAGGGACACTTTCTCGATCGCGCTTGAGCGTCCGCTGTTGGTCGGACTCATCCGTTCCCGCGTTCATCCGGCTGAGAAGATGCTGGAGGTTGGACGATTGAAGGTCCCCAGCGGGGACATCGTCTCCAGGGCAGATGTTGGAGATGACTCGGTGCTCCGAAGGAGTGCGCGCAGGAGTTGTCGGCGGCTCGTGCCGTTGAACGGCCGCCACGGCCTCCACGGCAGCACGGCTGCGCGGCGTACTTGGGCTTCCGGGGTGAATGGCTCGCTGAGCCGCAGTCAGTTGCGGCGACGTGGGCGGGGGCGTTGCGTCCTTTGGGCATTGCCCCTCCTCCGCGTCCGACGACTCGTAGTCAACATCGCGGGAGGTATCTTCAGGGTCCGCATCGTCGGTAACCAGATTCGTGGATGCTGCCTCGGGCAAGCGGGGTGCGGGTGCGGTGGCCCCACGGGCTTCTCCACGCGCTGCTTCGGCTTTCGAGCTCTCATCCTTCTCGCTCGGCTCATCGTCTTGCGAATCGTCTGGAAAGTCGTCGGCCGTGACCGTCGGAATGCCTTGGAGGCTATTGCGTGATCCGGAGCTGTCGCTACCACGATCGTCGTAAGGGCCTGGGAGGCGGACTTCGTGGCGTTTGCGTCGCCGCGCAGCAGCCCTCGCGGATCGCGCTCGGCCGCGGGCGATCGCAGCCTCTCCAGCCGCAGACGGCTTCGCGGGCGGGGTCTTCGTTACGGCCTTGCCGTCGGACGTGTCGGCAGGCGGCGGGGTGGTCATCTTGGAAGGCCCGGGGGCAGGCGTGAGCTTGACGGCGTCAGTCGCAGTATGAGGCCTTGCCTCGAGGTCGCTGACCACGTCGCTGGATTCACCTTTCCCCGTTAAAGCGGTGTTTCCCGTTTGGGTGTGGGAGGGTGTAACAGGGCCACGCAGTGGCAAGCGCTGATGGCGCGGGACCAGGATAACAGGGTTTGACCCACTCAAACCCGATCTGGTCATCGGATTAGCCAGGGTCTGTGTGGTGCACACATCAGCTGTTAAAGTACGCATCAACAGCTAAGTACTGATGTGTGGCACACACTGCGGCACCTAAGTTCGCATTAGTTAACCTAAAGCAGTAAGGTCGTTGAGGGCCACTCATTCGGATGAGTGGCGCAGAGCATAGCAAGGGAAACAGCCAAAAGAGTGTTATTAAATAAAGGCAGTTTAACTCTAACCCGGAAGTTCGCAAGTCGCTTTGGTACTCGGTACCTTAGGCGACAGTAAAGGCAGGGCCTTACTACTTCACAGCAGAGACGCGTGGCGTCTGTTGCGGTTAGCGTGTTAACGCTTCCTCTCACCCAAGGTGCGTGTGACCCCGTCACAAACAGCGTACAGCAGCAGAACATCAGATCCACCAACGCGGGCTTTGCTGGACGAATGGAGGCGCAAATTTACGCAATCTTCGGCGCTACAGATAAAGCAGATCATCGATAACCACGACGACTGTTTAAGGCTTCGCAACTGCGGATATGGCAACGATGCCGTACTGCAGCTATGCGACGTAGGCAACAAAGTCAGATTTGCGCAAAACGTCATATGTGCAGTGCTGTACGAAAAAGAGCTCCGGGTACTCACCAATAAAGAGGATGAACCTGACACTGGGGCGATATCGAGGTTGAGACGGCACCTGGACGCTCTCAAGACTGTGGACGGCTACCGCGAAGCATACTACGCGGCAAGGCACACAGTTGACTGGATCTCGGTCGCACTTCTTCTCAACCGCACTGGCGGGAGGGGAGCAGGAGCGACCTAACCAATACTAAGGGCCGCCAAGGGTGGGGGCCAATAGCAGCACGGGGAGCAGACCCAGCAGCTTTTGCCGACGTCTACGGGTGTCGTGCATATCTGCAGAGAGATGAAAAGACAACAAAAAGTAAAAGATACATATGGGAGACAAGGCTATTCACGGATGGAGCTGCAAAATTTGCAAGGGTTCCCCAAGGCCAAACGATTTCAATGGATGACAGCGTGGCGACGGACCAGTCAGCGAGAGGCCTATCGCGTGGCTAGTCCAGGAGACACATATAGCCACAACAGAAGAAGCCAGCAAGCTGGCAGCAACTTGGAAACGATTATGGGGCCAGCAACACACCAAGGACGGACGAGAGCTGTCATACTGGAGCGTAGATGCAAGCAAGACGGGCGGCGTATCCGTCCTGCTAAACCCCATGCTCGCCGGACCGACGAAACCGTGGCAAAAGGATAAATGGACAAAGCGACAGATAGCAGTAGACATTGGAGGAATTCGAGTCGTCAACATTTATGCTTCAAACAAACAGGCCCAACGCGAGACCTTCTTCCGAGAGCTCCGAAACTGGCCGTGGCCCGACCAAGACGTCGTCCTGGCAGGAGATTTCAACAACGTGCAAAGCCCACCACTCGACAGGATGGACGGCAAACGCGCTGGTCGGCCGGAGAGTGCAGCTTTAAAAGTCTCGTACAGCGGCTCCACTTGGAAGATGCACATATCCTAGCTCAATCGGCGGAGGCAGAGCCGGACGAGGTAAATCCAACGGAATACTACACCTATTGGGGACCGGACGCGGCGAGCAGGATCGACAGATTCTACGTTCCGCGGAGCTGGACAGCGCAGGTCCAATGGGTCTCCGTGGATGAGCCACCAGTCCCGTCGGACCACCAACGGGTGCGGATACACCGGCGCGAACAGGTATCAAAGTCCAGAAACCGGCGCCAGCAGCTCCCCGCGCAGTACCCCCTCAAGACGGCGAACCAGGACAGAGTGCGAGCCGATCTCTTGAGCAAACTCATTGAGCGCGGCTAGGACGAGAGGAAAGAGCCGCGACGTGGGATCAGACAACTCGGAATTGCCTCGCATGCGTCAAGGCAATCAAGAAAAAGGAAACTCGAAGACATAAGCCGCAATCAAACGGATCCACAAGCAAAATCGAGCACATATCTTCACGCGGAGAGGACTGCTAGCAG
The DNA here is from genome assembly GCA_011947335.1 of Phytophthora constricta. NCBI lineage: Eukaryota > Oomycota > Peronosporomycetes > Peronosporales > Peronosporaceae > Phytophthora > Phytophthora constricta. The sequence continues at coordinate 37,314 of JAAVTI010000263.1, forward strand.
AGACGGTTGAGGACCAGCGGGAGCAGCACCTCGTCCGCGTAGGCCAGAGGTTGGAACGAACTACAGAGCAACTGCGCTGGAAGTTCAAACGCGTATCCAACTGGGAACGCGACCAGACGATCACCTCTATCATCCCATAAATGGGACGGGATTCCAAGCAACAATGAGTATAGCAGACAAATTCGCATCTGAGTGGCAGCCGATTTTCTGAAAGGAGCACAATACTACAAAGGGACTGGCTCTCGAGACCGACTTCGACAAGTTTGTTCGAATTCCCGCCGACAGACGAGTCTCCGACGCCGAAAATCACGACCTTCTCCGGACGATCACACAGGAGGAGGTCATAGCGGCGGTGGCAGGGCTCAATAGGCACAAAGCGGAAGGAGCGGACGGCCTCAACAACGACTTCTTCAAGGACATGCAGGCTGTCCTAGTCCCAGCCATGGTAGCCATCAGTAATGAGCTTCTAAAGGGAGGGAACCACCGGCTACATTCCTGGAGGCACTCATCATCCCGTTAAGAAAGAAATGAGACTCTCAAGACGCGATGGACTACAGATCCATAGCTCTACTGCAAACGGGATATAAAGTATTCGCGAAGGTACTGGCAACACGAGTTGAACGAATCATGGGGCATGCTATTGGTGAATCCCAGCAAGGGTTTGTCCACGGCCGCCAACTGCACAAGGCCGTCATGATGATGCTGGCTATGCTGCAAACGTCAAGTAATGACGAGGACACAGAAGCAATGCTTAGTCGCGTCATCTTGCTTCTTGACTTCAGAAAAGCTTACGACACCGTCGCGAGAGACTTCCTATTTTTCGCGTTAAGGAGAGTCGGTTTCGCGCCGGACTTCGTAGCCATGATACGCCGGCTTCATGAAGGCACGACGGCTCGTTTCCTAGTGAATGGGGTGATCTCGGAAGCGCAAGACGTCATCTCCGGTATTAGGCAGGGCTGGCCATTACTGTTCTTACTAGCAGCAGAAAGACTCGCGTTGGCCGTTCCCCGATCTGCAAGGACTTGAAGTGCCTGAGGGAAACGGGAGGAGGCACAAGTTCTCAGCCTTTGTCGATGACTCGACAGCGTTCCTGCAGGAAGCACGGAAACTGCCGCTGCTCATGGAAATCGTCAGGCGGTTCGGGCGAATGTCAGGCCTACACGTTCAGCCGACAAAAACCAAAGTTTTTTTCCTCAACACAGCGATCGAAATGACAGAGATAGCAGGGATTCCAGTTCTGCAGCAAGGAGACACGGTCCGCTACCTTGGCTACGAGGTAGGCACCGGAGAACTCACGAACGTGAATTGGGCAGCCAGAATACGCAATTCCACGAAACGGCTGGCCACAGCTACACAACTGGGGATCAGTGTCGAGAACAGAGTTACCGTGCTCAACGTCATCATGCTGCCCTCGCTGCTATTCACAGCGGCAGTCTTCGACATGCCGGACTGGGCGGCAAAACAACTCCGAAACATACAGATGAACTTTCTGTGAAAACACACCACTAACACGGAGCGAGGACGGCATAAGATGGACCCGGGGCTGATCTTTACGCCCAAAGAAGCAGGGAGCAGGATTGGCGTCAATCGCCATCGCATGCAAGACGCAGCGAGCCAAGCATGCGATGCAATGGCTTATCCGGAAAAAGGATGTGTACTACGCGGCCTGGCGCGCGTGGGCTTTCCGCGGCGCAACAATCAAGTGGGTCGAAGGAGTCTCACCACGGGAGGCAGCGTCGAGAGGACGCCCACCAGCGAAGCGCACACCGGGTAACATCCTGCAGATGGTACTAGGCACCTGGGTCCAGAGGCACAGACCAGAAGATTCGGCAAGGCAGGAATTCCTACAGGCATGCCAGGTGACATACGCGGCAGAAGCACGCAGTTGGGAGGTCAAGGGAGAATGGATAATCGGCCTTCCGTACTCGCTGCCTACGAAGCCGGAACCTACCTCTCAAGAAGAAGGGGAATTTGGGCCAACTTATCAGTGGACAGACAACCCGAGGATCACCGACCCAAAAGGAAAGCAGCTCACCCGGACAAAGTGCAGTAAGATCGCGACGTGCACTCTAGCGGACCTTCGCATCACTCGCCTCGACGATATGACCTACTCCATGATGATATCGGAAACCGGAGGCAGCAGGCACAGGCAAGAAAAACTTCAACGATGGGGAGTTGCGATCCTAATGGCCATCCCGCCGCTAGAAATAGGGGCAACATATCACGAGACGTCCGCTGTTAGAATGAGGCAGCCACCACAACTCAACGCGACGTACTCTTGGGCGGCCACAGCAGACGGCAAAGTGCGAGGGACAAGCAAGATGCCCCTGAACGGAGCGGAGGCCTCTCAGACAGCCATCATCGACTTGCAACAGAAAAGTAATGGCGTGCACTGGGAAGTTAGCGACTGTCCACAGGCGACAGAGGCAACGGCCGAAGACCGGTTCACCTTACGGTGAGCGGCGGCGCGAGACGCGCTAGTATTTTACGCCCACCCGCGGCTACACAGCTTCCCGTGGAGGATACCGGAAACCACTGCGAACCGGCATGTCATGAAGGCGCTGAAAAAGCAAGCATATCAGTGCTACAAGGGGAGGATGCAGCAACTAAGGAGACCATCCCAAAGCTGGAACACAAAGCGAAAATGAGTGCGTGGCAGGCGGCGACCATGCAGCAAGCTCCAAAGCAACTCTGGGCCCACAACAACGAGCTGACCGAGTACCAGGTCTGGACAGCGTACCGAGTTACCGTGAGGCAGCTCAACCTGCACCACCCAGACCGCGCCTGGGACAACAGCTGCAGAAAGCTCTTGACCTGCCGCGGAACCAAGGAGACGATCGAACACATTTTCTGGGCATGCCCATGTGCTCAAGCGAGCTGGACAAAAAATCATAAGCCATTGGACCGGGAACCATTGGGACGAGCAGGATCTACCACGGATCCTGGAAGCCTGTGCAACTCGAACTGCACCACCGCTGTCAAAAACGGTGAAGGCGCGGATACGCCGCAATAGCTCCGATGACGAGGAAGCAATGGTGGGCAACTGGAACCGAATGTGGAGAATTCTCAGTAGTGTGTGCACTGCCACGCTGTGGTTACAGCGCAACGATGCGGTGTTCCACCAAGTACAAATAACAAGCGCCGACAGCGCAGCGGCAGTATGGTCAACAGGACTCCGACAGCTCAGGGCAGTCCCAAAAGAGACAACACAAGGATAGCCACCAGGACGGCAGGAGCCCAGCTACAGCTCTGCATCCAGGAATTAGAGCAGGAGCCGAGCAGCCCCGCGCAGAGAGCAGCAGCAAGCCGCGTACAACCTCCGGACCACGTCAAGGCACCGGCGTTGATAGCACGACTTAAGGTCTACCAGACATCTTGCAAACACTAAGATTGAATAGAAAAGTCTGAATCTCTCTTCTGTTTGCGCCTCTGCTCATGGCGTTCCTTCCGTGCCGTCTTAGCCCAATACGTGCCGTTCCACATGCAACCTCCGGGCACATCCCACGTGCCCGAGTACACCTTGCGGGTTGGTGAAGTACGCGATGTTTCCGTCGTCGTTCTGCGTGTTCGTTCCTGAGAGCTCTGTCGTACTGGTCGTCAATCCGGCACCGCCAACGCCTGGAATTACCATCACCTCGGCACAATATACGGGTTTGGAACCGTAGCCCACGTCTGCCCAATAAATTGCATGCCTTGTGCGACGTTGTCCATGGGTCTTCCATTTCAGCGGCCTTAGATAAGTACGTCCTTCTGCGCGTGGTGTATTTGACAACTGCAATTGACCGTGTTTTACATTCTAGACTTCGACGACCCGAATGCTAAAATAGTAGTGAATTATTAATAGATAATAACATATGGTAGGCACCGCATCAATGATATTGATATAATCTATAATACTAGGTTTGAATGTATCAATATTATAGTAGTATCTATTGATAAAATTAAAGAAACTATTACTATATGCCC
>JAAVTI010000265.1:0-147694 GCA_011947335.1 Phytophthora constricta
AGTGAGTATTGCGAATTCCATTTATATTTGCTAGTGTCGATTGGGACCAGGGTTTGCCAGTACTGGCACTTTTCGCTATCTGCTGACAGTAAAATAAGGACTGCGTTCAAGGAACTACTGAAGTACTTCGCAAAAACCGCTACCCATTTCATTTTACTGAGTATAGTACTAAAGTACTGTCAACTAGTACTATTAAAAGTTCTGTGGTGCTCAACTTGATAGTCGCGAGCCAAGGTCATTGCGCTTATCTCCCTATGTATCAAACTCACCCAACTTATGCTTCAGGAGCACAAGCTTCTCAGCACACGTCCGTGTTCTGCGGCTAATCATGATAATACCCCTACATGTAGTCAAAAACACTCGTTCTTGAAAGGCATTCGACCGATTTCGACCTGTTGCCAACATATCTGAACCAGCGGCAGATATCGATATGAGCATAGAGTGCTTGAACATTCCAGCACACCTCCGTTTCACCTCGAGTGCACAATTTCCGCTTCAGTCTCTCGCTGTGTCTGTTGTATCGACTTCATTAGCTATCGACTGCGGTGCGTAGTTGGCCAAAATACGTGGAGTATGCTTGAATATGCGGAGTAACACCCTGTACGACTGACATCCAGTCCAAGGCTTGTGCAAACCACTCATACAGCTTGGCATCGGCTTTATCATTCAAGGACGACTCCAGTGGCTTATCCTGCCGCTGGTACGATACGTTTCTTGAACACATTAGACCGTATGTTCAAGTTTTTACATTACGAGATCGGGGATACGCGGAGTGACGGCGATTATCGTGGGGTGAGTGTTGTTACGATAGGTTTCTTGAGCACATTTGAGTGTATGTTCAAGTTTTTACATTACGAGAATCGGGGATACGCGGAGTGGCGGCAATTATCGGGTACGACTGTGTACAGTATGACCGTCCAGGGGTATACAGGTACCGAATCCAAGGCCCCACGTGATGTTACTTAGGTTGTTTCGGATTACACGAATTCTACTGTTGGGCAAACCAGAACTCCTATGCTTGTTCAGATTAGCAAGGTGGACTCCGACGTGGAGCGACTAATAGCAGCTGTACTCAATTAGACAACGCAATATCATCGAGCGACTGATTGCAGACGTTAACCAGTTCACATTCCAGTACATCACAAAGCTGATGCTTTAACATGACCTTCGGAAAGATATAAGGAACAGTCGACATGTATACAACTGCACTCAACTTTCCGTTAAAGCGCAGAAGGCAAATACAAATCCCCAGGATTGTCTTTAACTGTGGTGATGACGTCCGCGAACTTGCTTTTAGGGTTCGACAGAAGAAATCTCCAGTGCAATTGATTTACCATCACAATTAGCAACGCACGTACTTAACAAACGTTTAGGCTTTACCTTACCACCTCTTTCTTTTGCATGATCAAACGTACGCAGCTGTTTCCAGAGTTTCTGTGCGAGCTAATTCCAACGTTTGATCGAAGTCCTTGAGATAGGCGAGTCTGACGGTTTTACACCAGCGACAGTATGTGCAGACAGATCTTTGTGAGGGAGCAAATGCAAATTTCTACGTACAGTTTTGCCTTGAATTACTCGATGTGTGTCGTAGGTTGTGGGTGAGAGAGAGTAACCAAATGTGTGAATGAGTCATTTAGTGCTGTTTCAGTATCTACAGTTGTGGTTTTCACTTATTTTGGCGAAACGGAGTTCAAAGACTATGACTTTTGCTGGAAGGTTAGGTGGTATGTCTAAAATAAGGGTAATATTTGATAAATGAAGAGATGGGGACACGAGCCCCGCTTCAATACAAAATAGGAGAATAAGAGCTAGCGCTTTTCGTGCAAACCCTCATATGGCGGGCAATTTTGGGCTTTGCACGAAATCAGGAGCAAACAGGTAGAGCAAAACACAAATAAATCAGAGTAGGACTGGGCCCTTAATGAATTAGGTGGCTCAACCCTGATTTTAATAACCGAAAAACGGACTTTAAAGTTTATTTTTAGTACCGGCAAATAAGTGCATCCCACCATAAGCTAAAACTTCTGATTGGTTTATCCACTTTTTGTATATTTTTAAATTTGAAACCTTAAACAGAATGGTTCTTGCTTTAAGGCGGTCAAGCACAAATTACTGAATAACTCGCCGCCCGCAAAGCGGGCGGCGCTTTGCTAGTTCACAGTATCAGTAAGGGACACAATTGGAGGAGGGATATATTGGGAGCAGCGCTACCCATACCAAAAGCAAGATGTTGTCTATTTTCTATAACACTTCCAAACGTGTTTTAAGCCGTTTTCCTGCCCTTATTAGCTCACAGCTGTGCAGAGATATATATTAAATCGCAACAGGTGTGTTTTGAGCCTCATTCGGCGGAGTGGTGGACGGTCAAACATGGCAGAGGATCAGCTCCCTTGGTGGCTCGGAATTGAGGCCGTATCGGCAGGCACGTTAGGCCGTGAGGCAGCAAGGAGGTATTAAATGGACAGAGAAGCCCTTCGGCGTCGATGCAATGGCACAGATCCAGTGAAGAAGGGCAGGGTGCCAAAGTACTTGCCACGAGGTCATCAGCAGCGAATCGTTGAGGTAGTGGAGCTCATGCACCTCGATGATAAAGAGCAGGTGAAATTCTGCCGCCGACAGGCAGGTCAGCCAGGTGCTCAGCAGGAAATCGTCCGACAAGCCCCGAGATAAGCAATACAAAGTGCAAGTTATTTGAACTACTCGCTTTTCGCCAGAGGTATACGGAAAACTGGTCAAGCATACAATTCTTAAGCCTATTCTTAACCTGCTCGAAAAACATCTCACTTGTGCTTAACTAGGCCGCTGGTGGATTAAGGTTAATGGGTTAGCTAAATATTCGAGAGCAGAGATTGGTGATACAGTACGTATAGCAGCTAAATGCAGCAAATGTGTCGATCTCCGGTCTTCAAATATCAAGAACACTTCTACCTCATCCAAATCACGTTAGTACACACAAGCATAGACACTCATTTCTAAAGTACATATATGGTATAAGCAGGTGGTTATGCTTTATATAAATTTTAATAAATATACTATGACACATAAACCTTATCTGAGGCATGATACAATTGGCTAGCTGTAATTCGCAGCTCGGTGAAGACCATTTTTCGTGTTGAATGCATTGGTAGAGGCCGAATGCATTAAGCGACCTTGGGCTCGCCCTCGCTAATTGAATGGCTTCATTTCACCGCAATGCTGCTTTATGAGTGTCTTACTGCAGTGGTAAAGCAGCCTTACGGTGAGGTGTTGTTGCTTTACTACAACGGCTTCATTACACTACTGGAGCGTTTCCTGACTACCGGTAGCTGCTTCATTGCAATGCGGAGTCATTACTGCAGTGTTGCTTCGCCACTGGTCCAGCTTCAAACTGGCAAGTTATTCCGGTACTGCCTTACGGCACTGCTGCCTCGCTAAACTGCAGTCGGCGTCGCTTCTTGCAACGATCATTGCTAACATTACGCTGCTATTGCTCTTTGCTCTTTGCTGCTTGGCAAACATTACATGTATCGCTTCTTACATGGCAGCTGATGTTGTCGCTCACATGTTGTTGCTATTTGCACTGCTGCTTGCATTGGTACTTGCATTTTGTGACGTACATTGCTACCTCAGGTATCCTTTCTCCCTTTGTTGCATTTTGTGGTTTGTATTGCTAATTCCATTGCTCTTGCATTGCCTGCTGGAGCTATTGCTGCTTGATATGAGACCCCTTCAAACAAAATGTTACTAATGCGCCTTTTGATGATTTCGAGATATTGGCCTACAAAGTTGAGCCACCCATTTTCGTACTTACACGAACTTCGGAGAAATCGGCCTTTAAAAATAAATTACGCCGAGGACACACACCACACGCCACCTGATGCAGCACTCGCAAGAACCAGGACAAGAGCAGTCATGCGCCGATGCAGAGCCATCTCCAGCAGCGTCGTGTCACGGGGAGAGCGTATCGATGCACCACTGAGTGAGGCCTCTGAGAGCGACTGGTCCGAGAGTGCCTCTCCGGTTGCCTCTGTGGTCGGCGACGAAGACTACGAGACACACGAGAGCTGTGAGGACGTCGAAGCAGATGATGAAGACCTGAGCTCCTACCTTGATGACGAATCGATTCAGGACAAGGCTCGCCGCTTCGTAGCTGAAGATCCGTGCGAAGCCAAGTGTTTGAAGGGGAAGGAGGAAGACGTGCGGGCCTTTTGCTGTCGGTGTCCGGGATGGAGAAACGAGAGCGCACGACGAGCATTATGACGGCGCTGTCGTGCTCATGAAGGCTGACACAGTTAGGAGGCCTAGAGACGAGGGGATTCGCGACAAATTTCCGTACGTGCTGCCTCTGGTTGGTCGCGTTTGCGCGTTGAGCTTCTGTGCTTGCTATGGAATTACACGCGTAACCATGCAGCGCTACAAGACACAGATACGGCACGGGTCGTTCACTGCCAAGGCCCATGGTAATATTAAGAACAAGAATGCCGCGGTGATTGATCTTAGCTGGCTTACGAGCTGGTTTGAGGGCTTTGCTAAAGAAGTAGGTGACGTGGTACCTGTTCGGGTGCATATAAAGAAGACGCAAGACGGCAAGCTGCGCAAGTACTACAGCTCAGATGAGTACACATTTCTGCCGGCCTATTTTACGTGGGACCGCTTGTACAACGAAATGCATGAGTTCGTGGAGCAGTCTCGTATTCGCCGTCGAGAGCCTGCAAAATCTACGATGCTGAAGCTGCTAACCCTACACTGTCCCAACATTCGGATTCGGTCCCCCGGACAATGTCTGCGATGTGTGCTCTGTGCGCATGGATCAGCAACAGCGGATACGACAGAGGAACTTGGACGACACACGAAAGCGGCGCGCTGCATGAGGTGTTATGACATTAGTATCTTTTCGTTTTGTTTGATATTAATAACCGTTTGCTGTTTGATTTGATTAGGCAGGAGTACAAGGCTGACATGAAGACTGCCAGTGACGACCACGCAGTTCTAGTGATGGACTTCAGCCAAAATCTCACGTTTCCTAGTGTCTCCGACACTCCTTCTATGTGATATTTCCTGCCTCTGCTCTCTATCAGTGTGTTTGGGATATACTTCGCAAACGACTCTACGCAACACAACTACGTGTACGATGAACGCGTCAGCGGGAAGGGAACGGACCAAGTTAATTCTATGCTGTTTGACTTCCTGAAGACCAAGGTCATCGCGCGCAAGATCCGACGTCTAACTGTATACGCCGACAATTGTGGAGGGCAAAATAAGTCGAACCACGTTATCCATTTTTGCTGGCTCTTGTCGATCAAGAGTTGTTCGACCGTGTCGATTTCAAGTTCTTTGTCCGTGGCCACACCAAGAACGCATGTGATAGAGGGTTTGGCCAGATCCGCAATCACATGGCGCGCGTAGACTGTTGGACGGTTGAGGGAGTGGTCGAAAACGTCGTCGCTGCAGCCAAAACCTCGCAGGTGAGGCATATTCAGCGGGGAGACGAACTTTTCAAAGACTTTAAGACAGTGCTGTCTGAGCTGTACAAACCACTATCAGCGGTGCAGAAATATCACATCTTCTCCATGAAGAAAGAAACCCCTGGTGTGGTCGAGAGCAAGACGGCCCGGGGCAGTGAGGGTGCTAGACGACGTGCGTCGTTGTATTGACGAAGTGAAGACGACTGGCAGCAAAGTTTCTGTGATGTTCAATACTCACCTACACGCTTTCCCATCGCCCAACCCGAACGCTGAAAAAATCGAGCAGATGCACAAGAAGGTCCGGCCATTTGTTCCAGAGCAGTTTCAAGATGACGACCTGTACGCTGCACCAACAGCAACCGAAGCAGCGCAGTCGAAAGAAACGAAGAAGGCGCGTCTGAAACGCCGCGCCGAGATGGCTTTAGAAGCTAAACGAATTCAAGATGAACGGGCAGCAGCACCGTCGTTCGTGGCACAGCTCCAAGAAGCTATGAGTGAGATTCAGCAATCTGAACACCAGTCACAGTCCAAGACCTCGAATCGACGCGCCAACAAGAAGAAAGCGAGGAAGGAATCTCAACGATAAGCCAAATAAAACGATTTGATACTTATCGATCCTTGTCCACACTCAAGTTTTTCAAAATGATACTAATGGCAGATACGCCGAAAAAGCTATTTCCGACATGTTAGACGACGAGTTTGTATGTGAAAATTCTCCAGCTGATCCTTTTCACATTTTTAAGCATAAAAACCGAAATAAAATTTTTGCACTTTTTAATTTCACCGGAGATAATTTTTTTAAACACATATTTTTTATCTTCTGGTGGACACTTTGGGTCGGGAAAGGGCTTAAAATGACCGCAAGACACTGCTCTACAAGGAGGTGGTCTTCGTTTCAATTTCACCAAAAGGCGCATTAGTAACATTTTGTTTGAAGGGGTCTCTTATACACGTCGTTTGAATGTTGTATGAAACTGATGTCTTGCGATTCGCAAGACGCAAGTTGCAAATGTTGTTTGATAACAAACTTTGCTTGGACCATAAGGACAGCTCTAAAGAACTGCAAATTCATTTTAACCACTAGTAGTTTCTCATATTTTACGAAATTATACCCGCGTTGAAGAAGTCAGGTGGGGTTTTACTCCTCATACCACACTGACTGACTGACTGACTGACTGACTGACTGACTGACTGACTGACTGACTGACTGACTGACTGACTGACTGACTGACTGACTGACTCACTGACTCACTCACTCACTCACTCACTCACTCACCACTCACCACTCACTCACTCACTCACTCACTCACTCACTCACTCACTCACTCACCACTCACTCACTCATTCGCTAACTGACTGACTGACCGACTGACTGGCTCGTCCTCAGGCTCAGGCATGCACGGACGAATACACATGATATCCCAGCAAGCAAGGCATAAATGGGCTTTCACTTTCGCCCAAGAAAGGAAAAGTGTACGCGACGCGGGACTCGAACCCGCAACCCCCAGATTCGAAGTCTGATACGCTATCCATTGCGCCAGCCGCGCTACAGATGTGAAGTGCTCACAGTAGCACAATTAATCGTGTAAATATTCCTGATGATTTCATAAAATAAATACATAGGGAAATTGCGAATCGGCCAGGGAAATATGACCGTTCAAAATAAAAACGGTTTTAACCAAAGAATTTTACAGTGGAGATACAGCCTTTCAAAATAGTGAAATCTGTGCAGAAAACTTGTTTCCAAGAAAATCAATTTTAAATATTTTGGGTGTTTTATACACAACCCAATCAGCAATTCATACCAAGTGATGAGAGTGGGCCCAGGCTGTACAACGACTGCATGGGGTGAGAGTATTGAAAAAAATGCCTGAAGACTTCCGTAGCGAAATCTCTGGTCAACACTAGCGTGGATAGACAAATGTTTCTTCTGAATAGCAGCACATGCATGGACACATGGATGCTGAAGCTCCACCCACAACCCACACGTGCAGTGGCTTGAAGCCAAGTCTTCCACTCTAGAAAGATCACATTTTCTCTCGACAGCATAGTGTGTGGACGACTGCGGAACAACATCGCGAGTACGACCAACTTTTTAGTTGATGGCGAGATTTTTTATTGATGGTATGATATCCATCGAATTCTTCTGATTGTACTTCTGCTTCAGTTCAAATGCTCTCTTCACTATCATTTGAGGTACACCAGCAATGACTTTGAGATGAGAGCCTGTCCTAAATTCGCCAATTATGCTGTTCACAGATTCAGCTGAGATGGAGGTCACAATACCGTACCTGGGGCACCGCGAAACCCCTTACTTCCCGCAACAAAAGTGAGGGGTATATTGAGGTCTTATGTTGATGGACGACAACATCATTTTAGATAGAAGTTTGTATGCCCCAACATTTAGGCTATCTTTGTCACGTGGGTAGTATAGCGTTGGCTTCCGGTAGAAAAATACACATCCAACATCTAGGCAGATAATGCTCGACAATTTGACCTAGTGGCATCGGTTATGATGAGAGGGTACTGATTTTTTTTTTTTTTGTGGATCGTTTATTGGAGAGCCGCATTTCTGAAACATTGCACACGCCCAGTAGCGATATCCTGATATCACTGCCCAATCAAGTTTAGGAGATACAACATATCAGTCGATTGCTAGCGATATTTTGTTGCCTACACGTAGACAAAAACGAGTTACGTCTGCCATATACTGACATTTTTCCGCCGCCGACCTCATAGCTCCTTCTGCCGTCATTCGCTGCGCTGTCTTCAGTGCTTTCAGCAACCGGCGCCGACTTTTACTCAGCATCACTGCTTCGCTTTTGCCAGAATCTTCTTCCAGGCGATGTTGCTCGCTTTTGATCACCGGTAGTCGGCATATCTCGGACGATGCTTCGAATACAGAACAATTACAAGAGAAAGTGCTAAAATGTAATGTTCTGTAAAAGATGCTGTGCAATTATACTGAAGTTTATACAGAACACAAGTTCGCACAATTATGTATGTAGCATATGCTAGGCGAGAGAAAGCCTCAGGTAAACGGTCTGGTGGGAGTGTCTAAATTTTTGAAAAACGAGGTATGCCAACCTGTTTCGCGCTAAGTCGATGTTCGGTACCGAACCATACACCGAACAGCTAGAAGTTGTACAGAACGACTAAATTCATGTTTCTCCACCGCTTTACGCTGAACGAGCTAGCTGCGACAGTGAGTGGCGCAGGTATCGCAGTCTATAGTACTCGAGACTCTGAAAACTGGTTCATTCCAAGCAGAAACTTCAGCAAGTTTCATCTCCACAAAAAGTAGCGCCAACAGGCCGCAATTGTAGCCATCGAAGTGCCGTTGGCTGTCATCTTGAACGAATTCAATGTCATCGTCATTGCTCACGTCGAAAAGCTCCTTCACCAAGTCTTCGGTTTCCTTGTAATACTCTCGCGAAGCATCAAAGAGCAGGCACATTGGACGTCGTGTTGGCACATCTGAGAGATCAGAAGCGGGCTTTGGCTTAGCACTTGGGTAGTAGATGAAAGTTGTCCAATGCGATGAAGTAGCATGAGTCGTAGCAATCAAAGACAACTCCTTCCTCGAACGCCCCCACTTCCCGGCGCGCTTTTTACGTTTTTCTTTTCCAATAAGCGAGCTGAAGTCAGGACAAATAATACCTACGTTTGGGAACTGGTTCTTGATGTAGAACAGCACCAGCGTGACGCATGTGGTGTTTAGCCAATTTGCTGCTGAATTTTGTGAGACAAAATTTTGTCATTGCATGTGGTGTTTAGCCAATTTGTCTCACAAAATGCTGCTGAATTTTGTGAGACAAATTGGCTAAACACCACATGCGTCACGCTGGTGCTGTTCTACATCAAGAACCAGTTCCCAAACGTAGGTATTATTTGTCCCGACTTCAGCTCGCTGCATCAGCAAATTCAGCTCCGATAGCTTAGGCGCGTCCTTGGTAACCCGTGCACCAATTCGTCCGCCTCCTTGCGCAGCTTGGTCATTCGCTGAGTCTTTGTCTTACTGCGCAACTGCTTTTTGCGTGTATTGCCGTTAGCTTTTGTTGCAGCCTGAAATTGAAAGTTGGGCGTGGGGGCTTCTTTGGTCTCGCCCTGAGCTGGTTCCGATACTTGTGTAGGTTCAATTTGTGTTGCACTGCAAGTTTTAACCTCACGACATTTGGATATGTCGCTTCTTGTGGTTGCAACAGCACCGGCTGATGCGCTATGTTCTTCTTTAATCTGGCTCTCGTCCTTTTCATCCGCTTTGGTAAGAGAGGCCCTCGCAATCGACCGCAAGCTAGGGTTGCTTGGCACTGACGATATCGCTGGCAAGAGCTGAGGTACGGTCGCCGACGCGGCTTGGTCTCGAAACTCTTTCAGGGCAGCAAGCATGCCATGGTACTTCGGCGTACCCATGCTCTGCATAATGGTTGCAAGGTCACCCATTACTTCCATTGTCTCTATATACTTGGCACGCGGGGATATCGCTTCGCTGGGTTTCCTCTTTGAGGCTGTTCGGAACAGTAGATCGTTTTTTTCGTACGCCTGCGGACGATTAATATCATTCACCTCGTTGGAACGAATCCACCTTCCATTTGAATGATTGAAGGGAATCACTGTCTCTTACAACTTGCAAAACCGACGGTAGTAATACACGTGCCGGCACGGGAGCAGACGGTTGGGAGAACATACATGTGCATGTGAAATCCTAAGCACGCAGAAGTACGCGAGTCCCATACCGAACACTTCTCGAACAGAAAACAGAACAACATACCACAACGTGCACACGTTCGGTTGAGTTTTTTCGCGGTTCACGATAGCAATGTCGCCATCACTGCGCACAGATCCGTACTTCGTTGTGTCTGCCAATGCGTACTTGAATTCCGCCTATAACGACCACAATTAGTCCGGCAAAACAGATAAGTAAAAGAGAGCATACGCACCGCTGTAAGATCGAAAGCGTGGGTGCTGATGATATTCACCAGTTTCTCCAATTCGCTGATATGCTTACGCTCCAGTCTCTTTACGCCGGCATCATTTGGTAAAAGTCGTGTACCCACTCGCAGGAGTTCTGCGTCATACTCATCCTCGCAGATATTCTGCAGCAGCAGTAGTGTACCAATACACTCAGCCATGTCGAGGCTAGGCTTCAAAAGATGCTGCAATTTAGCCCACTTCGATTCAATCCTATGAAGCACGCAGTTAGATCAAACATCACATCAAAACATAGCCTCTGTTGGCATCGTACCGATTGTTAGTGTTGTTGCCCAAGTGGGCCGCATTGCTCCGGTGGTACGACACCCATTCATCCTGGATGCCGTCCCAATTGCGAAGGAAATAATCGTACAGCGGGTGGGCCTCGTCACCACCGAGCCGGGACAACAGCAGTTCTCGACATCTTGTGTACGATTGTTGATATTCGGCATACTCTAAAGTGCTCATAACATCACACAGCTCTTGCTTCAATTCCATCGACCCGGAATAAAGTTGCTTAACCTACATCCATCGACGAAGTTAGTAAATGCGGACACACAAGTAAAAGAATGACAACGGTACCTGTTTGTCCAGGTATTTTATAACATGATACTGGCACAACAGCATTCTCGCAGCCGGAAAAGCATCAGTGATGACAGCCCGCTCCTTATAATCCTTATCGGTAACAATCACTTTGACGGATCGCCAGGGATTATTGTTCTTGAACGCCTTTACCGCATCGGACATGTTGGACTTGGACTCGGACGTCATTAGCGTGTGCTGCACGTACTGGCCTTTGCCATTAATGTCGTGAACTAGGAAACTAAAAGCTTGTAGCGATTGCAATTTGTACCAAATGTGGTATCGATCATGACCACCTCCGGAAACGCTGCAAGCAGCCTACGCATGTTTCGTCTGAAAAACAATTGTTTGTGCCACGCCTTCATCGTCTCGGAAAGGGTAGCAGGAGCACCACTATAATGCGTGCACACGTCACGCAAAAACATCTCTGTCCGCTGGACATCCGTTGTGCCAGCACGCGTCAACGTCTTCAAACGGCGCAAGATATTATGAATATCTTTTAGCGTAGCAAACTTGCCTACAATAGCAAACTCAATGTAAGAATCGGTTCGGTATCCTGATCTGTAAACGTTCTGTAATGATTCTGTACTACAACACAACCGTCATTTTGCGCAGGTAGAAAAGAATCCCCTTCGCCTTTGTGCCAGCGTTGTGCATAATGCTTGCCGCCGTCAGTAGCTCCTGGTCGTCGATCCGTCGATTTTCTTGATAATGCTTGTAAAACCGACCTCCCAAAGGGTGGTTGTGCTGTCCATCCACCGAAGAGACTATAACACGGTGCTTGCTTGGTTGAACGAGTGTGACAGTGGCGTTATTGCGGACGGGGCTTTCCGTATTCCTGATAATTTTGTGCTTCCTCTTTCCATTACTCCTCGTGGAGCGATCAAACCCGTGCGTGCATTGCAAGGTTTTTGCGTACGTCTCAAATTCTTCTGGGATCAGCGCCACTTCGTTCCGGATAAGCCGCTTGCGAGAACTACGGCGATCTTCAACCTGGTTGTTCCGAGCCTTCACTGATTTAGACGTCCTGGTCCGGAAAAGCTGGTGTGTTTGCTCAGAGTACGCAGCCAGTGCGGCATCGAAGTCACTCCACGACCAGTATCGACTCCCAAAGCCGTACAAAATGGAATCATGATCATCAGAGCCATAATCGGAATCACTTTTTCGTTGGCGTTATCTTCACTTTCATCGACGACCTGGTTGGGCGAGAGTGACGCATCGTTAGCGGCAGCGTCATCCTCGTCTTGACAAGTCCAATCGCTCTCGGAAGCTTTCGATGAAGAGAAACTGCTATCACTGTCTTCCAAGCTAGAACTAGCTTCGTGCGGGCTTGTCAACTTCTTGAGCAGCTGCTGCTTTCGTGGCCGCAGCTTGGCGTCTCCCGATGGAACTCGCCGCTTTCCTGTAGCATCCGACCTGGAGCTATTGACGTCCATCGCCCGCTGCTAGAAGCGCTACAGGCGCTGCTGGACGGTTTTTCTGAGGAATGCGTGGAGGGGGCTCTGTCGGAAGCGAAATTAACGGCCGGAATTTGGAAATTGCTTGTTGTCCAGTTGAGACGAAGCTGCATGCGTTCAGTTTAAGTTCAGACAGTGGTACTTAGTGGTACTGTTCTGTATCGTGTTCGGTCAATTGGCACAGAAGTTTTCACAAGTGTTCTGTATTCCGAGCCACACCGGCATATCTCCTTGTCAGGCTTTGACGAGTGTGGGCAGTTGCGATCGTGGTGTTCCTGGACAAGACGGCGCGGAGTAGCGTTCCCATAGTCCATTATCGGCGCCGAATGTGGGTGAACGCGCTGTTCCTGACTTCGCAAACCACATTGCATAGTTATCAGTATTAGTCTAGTACAATCGCAGCAAAACCGGAAAATATTAGCACCTCCCGGCGATTTCCGACAGAATTTGTAGGACAAAAGGTTTGACGTACTCTTGGGGTTTTGATATCAGAATCTCACGCACAGGGTGCGGATGTGAGTCTTTGCGCCACAGTACGCTTCAATTCTGGAATATTTAGAGCCAAACACACGCACATGTTGGACTTAAGTTGGATTTTTCATCAAACAATGTTGTGTTGTGCTGATCTTATCCAACACAAGGACTTAGGACTAAGAAAAGTGGCAAGGCCGACACGCCTTGTTGGGCCAAACACTCTTCATGTGTTGCTGCTTCGTCGCCTCCCTCTGCTGTCACCGCATTGTTTGTTGTCGCCTTCTAATCCCCGCTCTGTCCGTTGTCGCATTCTGCTTTGCTGCCGCCATAATCCCAGGAAGAGTCAGGACTACTTCCCTGGATTAGCTTGCTGCTTCTTCTGCCTTGTGCGACGGTAGTGGCGTTCACAATGCTGGATATCAATGCTCTGCTTCGGTTAGACTGTCCCTCGGGGTCTTGCCGGTCGACTCGACCTTCTTCGCTTCACGGGGAATTTCAGAAATGAGAGCGGTTGGTGGTTGTCGGCCACCCGTTAGAGGGTGTAGTGTACCCTTCTTTATCCACTCCACACCTCGCCCTAGGTGGATCCTGGAAACTGAAAACCTAAGCCTGTGCAATTGGCCTTTATATGCTCAAAATATATTGGAATCAGTATGACCCCTTCACCTATACAAATGCTAAGTCAAAGTTTGCTTATGTTGTACCGTTAAACATAAGAAATGCGTTCATAGATACTGAACAAAATAAATACACCTCTTATGTTTAGCGGCCCAACATACGGAAAGTAAGGGGTTAGGTAGTCGAAAGTGTGGTGGAGTGGCTTACCAGAAAATCCGTGTATGGATCAACGGGCAGGGGATCTCCAGCTCACAAAGCGACGTCACCTCGGGTAATAAACGACGTCGCGTTATTTCCGGGACTTTGCTAGCGTAATTCCGTTAGACAGTAGTGGCTTGATCAGGAATAAAACCGTAGGTAGGTCTTACTGTTGTGGACTTGGGCTTGTGGACGTGCGAGGGTGGGCCTCCCACACCTCCTGACAGTGTTTCCTTCTTCTTCTGTCCTTGATCGCTCGATCCCTATCGCTTGATCGGGCAGACCAACTCTCCTTCCTCTGGATCAACTCGATCAATTACTTAATCAGTCGAATCCACTCCTCTGCACTCGGATAGCTCGATCCCTATCGCTTGACCGGGCTTGATCCAAATCCAATGCTTCTTCACTGCGACTTCTCGATCCCTATCGCTTGATCAGCAGATCCAGTCTCCTCACGCCAGATTTAACCAATCCCTATCGCTTGATCGGTCTATCCAGCATTCTCCGTCGATCACTCGGCCCTTTAGCTTGCTCCGTGTCGACGTGACTAATTTATAGTGCCGTCCTATCGACACTTTGGGTTGGGGGTGAGCCTGCAGTCGAGGATCAAGTGCCCGGTACCGCCCTTCGCTTGCGGTCCGGATCAGTTCTTCTTGGACGTCGATCAAGGGTATGAACGGCAGCAAACTTGTCTCGTGATGAACCGACAAAGACGTGTTATTTGTTATCCACCGCGGCGCTACCCGAAGACCTCTACTTGACTTGCACGCTTCGACAGAAGACCTTGCACCTTGAACACACAATGGAGACTTGGTGGTGGGCGAAAGTGACTCGTGTACTTGGCGGCAATTTGCAGACTGACTATCCTACTTCGCTATATCTGGCCACCTCTTCGAGTTACTTCGGGCTACTTTGGGTTACTTCATGAGCCCTCCTTCTGAATACTGGATACTTGGGCTGGATTCTTGCTGGCCCTCCTTCTGCATACTGGATACTTGGGCTGGATTCTTGCTGGATTCTCTTGGTGTCGTCATACGGTACCACTTCCGTGGAACCATCTGTTAGACCGGCTTGGGATCTGCTTGCATACTGGGTCACTTGGCACCATCTTTGTTGAGTGGCCTGCGGGATACAAATGATGGGTTCGGGATCTGCAGGCGTGCTTGACATACTTGGTGTAATCAATTGATGGCGCGATGGGTACGCATGATAGAGTTCGGGATCTGCTTGATCTGACACTCGGTCCTCGATCAGATGGGCTCGAGTTGTGTGTCACACATCACAGACTCGATCAAGAATTCGTACTTAAGCGGGAATTCGTACTTAACCGAAGTTGTTGCACTTCGTGAGATCGACACTCATCCACCCTCCGATCCGGCGACCACTTCCTGCGACATTCAGCTCACACTTCGCTTGCCACATTCAGCTCACATTGCGCTTGCCACATTCAGTCCACATTACGCTTGCCACATTCAGCTAACCTTGCGCCCAGACTGATTTCGTCGAACACTTCTCTCGAGACTCGCTTCACCACAAAAGCTTCAGCATCACTTGACTTAATTTTATCAAATGTGCTTTCCACCTCAAGCGGAGCCTTGAGACCGCCTGGGACGACCATTAAATTGGTTAGCAGCCCTAACAGTGACACGCTTAGCGCGGCCACGGCAACTGAACCGTTCAGTGCCAGTACAGACACGTTGAAGCGCCGCCAGCTTTTACGGCGTCGTAGTGACAACCGTTGCAGCGTCGAGTTTGACAGCTAGCACTACCAAGCGGATCGCTTGGGTCCATTCACCAGCTGTCGCCTCTCTTCACCCTCACGCCAACCTTTCACTCAGAAGATTTCTTGGTCTTCGGCGACCGCTATGCTGTGGACCCGGACGCAACTCACATCAAGGCCAGCTGTTGAAGCACGACAACAAGGTCGAAGAGGGTGGGCCACTCACCACTGATGCGGAGGGCTCCTACAGCATCATCGTGTCAAGCCAGGACATCGGCATTATCGGCGGTGTTAGGTGAGACGATGAATTGGCAGGAATGCTGGATGCGTCACTGCTTTCAAGGACCAAGGTGAGTGTGACACCTACTAAGCTTTCTCGGCGACAGCGGTAATGGAGCCTGTCTATTGCGTGGCTTCAGGTTCGTCGCCCAGTTTTGACAGACCAAGAGCTCATTAGCTGCAATGACGACGGCGAGAGCAACAGCTGTGGTGGAGGCTACGCTTTTACACCATCGACTGGGTCGCCAACGACGTATCGGGAAGATATACGCACTTAAATCGTATCCGTTCGCATCGAACGATAGCAGCGTGCAGAGTTGTTCGATGAGTAGCTGTACCGAGGTTGACTTTAATGCGACTGGCTACGATTCGGTACGCGAAGACGCTTGTGCACTCGAAGATGCTGTGCGCAGCCACCCTGTGTCGGGTTTCCTATACAGCAGCTCAAGTGCTTTACGACCTAGCCGACCTTCAATACTAGTAGCTCGCTCGAGGTCACGACCTTCACGCCGTCGGCTACGCCCTCATCTACTACCGCCACACCTCCCTATGAAAACTGCCACCGGGACAGCTGAACGTCGGGCCCGACGACACCGACGGTGACGAAGCATCCTGGGTGCGGTACTGAATGCAAGCAGCCGGATGTCCGACGAAAATTCTGCAGGCACAACTGCGGAGGCCACTGCTTCTACGCGCTACCAACTACGAGGACCCCGTCCGTGACGGAGGCCGCTCAGAACCAAGCCGCAGACCAGACTGTGAGCAGTGGATCTTGAGCGATAATGAGTCAAACTATTAAATAAAAGCGCCCTCGACGACTTCAACGCTGTCCACCACCGTCCAGGCGGAGGCGGTGGACCAACACGAAGGAAGAGCGAGCATTGCTGGCGAGGCTTCGTACTCCACGACGCCAAGCCGCTCCGACGAGATTGCGCCATGTAACTTTATGTATCTAACATCAAAGATGAGACACAACTGAAGTGCCAACACCAACGTCAGAAGTAGTCGGCAGAGAGAGCACACCGCTACCAATCACATCTGCCTTTCAACTTGTACATGATGTTCGATATATCTCGTTATATTCGCCCTTGTGCCAGCTTCGCGCCAGCAATTGACCGAAACGCGAGTCGTGTCAGACAACTCGCCCATGCTTCAACTGGTGACCGTGATAGGTACCGCCACGTAGATCTGCGATGGCGCGGGCGCTGTGTCTGCGTGGCACGCGTTTCGGTGAATAAATCCGGCGACCTGATCCTACTCCGCTCGAACGCCTTGTACATCGTCACGGCATGTTCTTCATGATCATCCAGGCCGCAAGCACCCACGATCGTGAAGCCAAAGCTTCATTCGTGCGATGAAGCCATTAGTGCACGTGAAATTAAATCAAATTTGCTCTCTCTATCTCGAAGCAGTCCGTGGCAGATTGTACTGAAGACCTGGTTCCGGGAAACTGCTGCAGCGTCAACGACAGCTTAAACACCTTGATTGGACGTCGTGTAGACACCTACCAGGCGGTGTCGCACCGGGTGGCGTTGAAGACACTGCCGCCTTTGAGGTTGTTTGATAGGACGTGGGCCAATTGCTGCGGGTGGCTGCAATCTTGTAGGAGGCGAGGAGCAGCCCTCACTCTCCAATCTGCTGGGAAAAGAAGACTCGAGCAAAAAGACCCATACACACCTTCATACGAACAGAGTGTAGGTCCCCACTATGACTGGCTTTCCGAAGATGGAGTCAGCGCTGGCGCCTGCTAGTGCTTCGACGACCTCTGTCACGGTGGCCCCTCGACCTCCTGACCCTAGAGGACCACCCACAACTTCCCAGGCTACGAGAAAGGAAGAAGAGGACGACGGCAGAAGTACTGATGACCGAGGTACTGGAACAGAAAGGTGGCAATGACGGCTTCGCGTGCGACTGGGGAGGCCAGGCACACTGACATGAAGAATTCAACGGGAAACGGCACGCACCAGGCACGCAGCTGGGCCCACATGCTGCGCGGAGTGAACCACCCCGTGGAGGAGACGAAGCTGCGCTCCACGCTGACCAGGACGTGGGAAGGTGCGCAGCCACTGGTTGTGACGGAAGAGCAAACTGAGATGAATGCATAGGCACAGGAGGACAGCGCGGTCCACGATAATGATCACCTTCGACCACTGTCGTCGCTCGAACAGCGAGCGCTACTGGCCTACTTACGACAGGAGATTGAGCTACGGCACCCTCCTGGCTTCATCAAGGCTACACTGCCGGTGCTGCAGCGATCCATACTTGAAGATTTTCATCGGCAGCACGTGGAATTTCGCTGACGGCAGATGTACCGGCAGGTGTCCAACTTGGCAAGGACCCTGCTCACATGACGATTTTTAAGGCGCTTTTTCAAGCAAACACCGACAAAGTGCGTAGAATGCCCATGGTCGAGCGACTAGTAAAGGATGTCAAAGGACTCTCATTTGACGGTCATCACTCGCTACTCGCAGTGTTTTACTCCATACGTATTGCACAGTACTGGGAAGGGACAACGATGAGGTTGCAGCGGGCCGTAATCGAGCTGGTGGACACCACGCGCGATCCGAAGCAACCGAGGAGAGGAACCTATACCAGGGCACAACTGAGACAGCGATACGCAGTGAGAGTACTAGGCGCTAGCAGGCTCTCAATTGTGGATGTTACCCTGGCCATGACGGATATTGCGAGAGCACGTGTGCTTGATGTAGATGCTCCCCGTTCAGAGGCGCTGGAGATTGTTGACAATGGATACTACTTGGTGCGCTTCAATCAAACGGACTGTCCCGAGAAACTACGCAATTTTACGCACATTGATCTTGGTGGAAATGCTGTTCTTATCCACCATTTCCAAGCCAACATGCGCATTCCTTGCTACCGCTGTTTTAGTGCTAGTCACAGTGCTGGCCAGTGTCGCATCAGCCTAGCAGTATTGCCGCAGACCCGACTCTCCATGCAGCGCCGGTACAAGGGTGCGGTTGCGAAGATTACCACAGCTTCAGCATCGGATTTTGTGCATAGCGACGTACAGGGACTGCAGCAATATCTGGAACCAATGCAGAGGCAACTTGAGTCTGTATTAATGCCTAGTACTGCGGAGAACCCGGCAGACATACTGGAAGAAATGTCAGCCCCTGCTCCGGCATCGGTGCCGTGAACGGATGTTGGAAAAGGAGCCAGTGCAGAGCACAGCGGACAACGAGGCGGATTTACCATTGTAAAGCTAAACGTCAGCGTAAGAAAACTAAGGATCAACCTGCTGACAGAGTGCTTACGGCAACTGGCAAGGATACTGAGAAGACTAACGCGCAAGAAGATAAGGCTGCGGACTCGCGGAGGAAGGACCCTGAGGCCAACCAGGCTAGTGCTGGAGCTATGGGAGGTCGACAGCGAGGGGCTGGAGGAACAATGGGACGAAAAACACTCGTGCGTTTTGACCGCTTCCGAGCCGAGCAGTTGCACGGCCAATATAGTGCTCTACTGGAGGACTCAGAGGAAGAGGAGGATGCAAGCAGCGACATCTCAAACAGAGATGATGCTCCATATGCCTTTTCGACACAGCACGAGCCACCGGCGGATATGGATACGGATGCACAAGATGTGAGCAAAGCGGTTCTCTAGGAGCTGAGATGGATGAGCAAGAAACCGCAAGTGCGGAGGACGCGGAGATGGCAGAGCCAGAATCCACTCTCCAGAGTGATAACGCTACTTTGCCCAGGATTGCAAACGAACCCGATTCACGGAGCGCGGAGCTTCAGCGACAGCAGGCTCGCAATACTCGACGCCGGCGTGACATAAACCACGAATCGCAACGCCAAAGGGAAGTCAAAACTGAGATAGTGAGAGAAGAGATTCCTCCCCCAACCGTAGTGGATCTGCTCCAGCAGACGTGGGAACATCGAGTCAAGATGCAGCTGGTACTTCTCCTATTCTCAGTAGTTACGTGGGGTCATCGCCACCGACCTCGACGCAAGACTCGGCGACATCACTTGGATCAGAATTCCACTTTTCGCTGGATTCAGATACTGTCTCAGCCCCCTTGACGCCACGTGATACAGGTGTCACTACCTCACAAACGGTAATAGTGTGGCGTCCAGCGCATCGTTTACCATTGGTGTTACAAAGCCCCCCACACGGAACCCAACGCAACCAGCCTACTGGATACACTGGTTTGATGGACGGGAGGTACGAGTACCAGCAAATGGACAGTGCGCACTGTATGCGTTTTACGCGACGACTATCAATCACCCATCCTCCCCTCTTCCCGCTACTGCAAGCGTGGTGCATGAGGTGAGTAAAATCAAACAGCATGAATACACGATCATGCTGGCGAATTTACAGAAGGACTGCGAGCTGGGCCTTGTAGACCCAATAAAGGAGCTTCGACGCCTGCATCCCGACTGTCCCCCCTGACTCCGCCGCCGCAGCAATAGCGCAATTATGCTTACATTTACGACAACAACGTGACAGATCGGTCGGAACTCCAGTACCGAGCACACACTACATGTGCTTTGAGCCATGGCCCACTACCTCCGACAATCCCTTCTAGTCTTCGGTGCAAATAAACATGGTGATGGACACACGCAATTATATATCCATGTTATGCCCTCTAAACAGCGAACCGCACATGACAAGCACGAGAGCGGTGTATATTGTTCGTTCCAGGATGAAACAACAGATAAGTACCTGAAGGTATGCGGCAGGCTACATGTTCTACCGACGATGATGTTGCTGAAGCACCACGAACATCATTTTTACGGGATACGTCATGGAGAGCTTTTTTATCGATGGCAAGCAGAAGGGGACCCGGAGTATGCTAAAGAGTTGACTCACAGATTTGACTGGGCGGAAGGCCTCACTTCCACTCGCCCAGCAGCAGAAGTAGTGGAAGTAGACAGTGACTTAGGATTTGCGGTGCAAAATGCTTCTGGCAGTGTGGACTTGCTCGAGGATACCGATGAAAATAATTCGCTCCTCCACGAGTGCTTGATCAGTCGACAACGGCTTGATATCGCATACCTCCGCATGGGGTGAGATACATTATGTGCTACGGAACTGGAGGAAGCGGAACTTGCTCACCACATGGAGGCCGCGGAAAGGAGATACATCGCAACGCTGGAATGGACAAATATGCGGTGGGAGCGCATACATTCGAAGCTGACGAGCATGCGTCGACTCCGCAGCGTTTTCCCCTGCAACCTAGGCAGCGAATGGATGTTGATGTATATGCGGCACTGCTGCAAGCGCAGCATCTCACGGAGATCCCAATTGCTCAACGTGGTAAACTGAATGCGGCGCAGCCATGGAGAAAGAAATTTCGCAGGGCCTTATCACTGCCAGGCGATCACGCACGTCGCATCGATGTCAACCCTGTTACCGTGGCTACTGCGTCACACGGCAGCACTGAAGCATCTGCTAGCTTTTGCCTTACCCGGAACTGGCGACAAAATGCATGGATCCCGACCATCTGCAGAGCTGGGGCGAATGAAAACATACAAGGAGCATAATTAGAGGCGATCCGACGATTAAGTAATGACCCGGAACGCCCGGAGGCATTGAGAAGATTTTGCACGGATTGGTTGCCTTTAATTTTGACATCAGATGACGTACATAACTGCGACATGGCTGGAAACGCAGAAAAGTGGAGGCCCATTGGGCGCTGGGCTGATGACGACTGTGTACCTCATCCATGCCCGCAGAAGACTGGCACTTGATGCACGTACTTCCGTATATAATTCGCCAGTGGAGAGCTACTCCTATGGGGATGGCTCCATCAGGAGCAAGGGTGCGATGATATCTGGACTAACCCATACTGCGGCAACTGTGCCAACAGGCACTGCATGACGATGACTGGGGCAGCGTGGTCAGAATACCTTCTGGCTTGACCTGGGATGAGTGGGAGGACACGTTGTTGTTCCTTTCACCTCTTCCAGCTCGAAATTAAGGGCGCCCCACGCCCTACTTCATTCGGTATTTCGCCCATTGGGTACACGAAGAGAGCCTCTACCAAGGCATGACATGGACAACAGGCAGGTGGAATCACTGCCAACACGGACTGAGCCGAGTGACCAGCGGAAGCGCTCAACAAGAGCGGCACATAGCAGCGGAGAGCGACGTACACGCACACATGCGCGTACTCATGCGCGCAGGAAGCAACCGACCTTGTTGGACTTCTTCCCTGTTCAAACTCAATTGGAAATGGAGAGAAGCAAAAACAGCAGTTCAAAGCAGCTCGCCGTGGAATAATTAGACGCCTCAAAGAAGAAGAGGTTGCAACGAAGCACTTAAGCCCCACGGCAGCTGCCATGCACCCTACATTTGCCAGTGTAACACAAAATTTTAACGGCTTCGGGTCCAAAGATTCGCGGCGCTCGGTATGGTTTAGATCCTTCAAAAGCGTGGATAATCATGGACGCCAGGACGTGTAATTACTTCAGGAAACGCATGAGGAAGGTGCCGAGATACCGAGAGCTTCTGCATCGTATGCAGCGCAATGGGGATTCCGCTACGGTGCTGATTGCCCGGACCGTTCTTTTGGTCGCCTGCTCGAGATGCAAAGGCTGGGGTGGCAATTTTAGTAAACCCTTACGGTGAATTTGTCGACGTCCGTCCTGTACTAGAGACATTATGGACACCTCACTTGATGGCAGTACAAGGAACGCTTCATCGACAACAACTGATGCTCGTCAACATCTACGCTCCACACCAGCGGGCACCACGGGAAGCATTTTTCCAGCAATTGGCGGAGACTGATATGCCTGCGGTTGGGCTGCTGGCTGTTGGAGGGGACATTAACTGTACTCTTGACGATGCTGCTGACCGCAGCTATAAGAGCGGAGCTAACCATGGCTATCAAGGGCTGACGTCGTTGCTTGCCCACTGGGGTGTCACGGATTTGATTGGACAGGCTCGATCCCGACAATGGTCTGAACCAGCACTGCGCCATCATCATCAGGAAACGCACACCTACTACCTGGCCCCGGGAGTAGGAGAGGCATCATTCCGACTGGACCGCTGGTATGTGTCTGAAGCATTAAGGCAGTGGGTTATCGGTTTCGAATTAGTGGATCAAGCAACACAAGCGGATCGTTCTGGTGTAAAAATGCATCTACAGTCGCCGGCCGACCCTATACGAATAAAAAGACCCGCGTGTCCATCCAGCGCCGGCATATGCAGCTCATGCAGTCGAAGATTTCACTAAGGATCAGCTGCGGCAATTTATGCAGCGTATTTCTTCGGTAGGCGTAACAGCTACGGAGACCAGCAGATGATGGAACCAACTGAAGCAAGAGATCGTCAAAGGCACTCTGAGAGTGGATAGACAGCAACGACGCAAATTGAGGGCGTCCCACAAGCAGCGGTTACGGCGCCTCGTGCAACAACAACGACGTACGCTGGCGGACGCAAATGGGGTTTCACCCACCGTGGAGACTATTACTGAGCTACTTGATTCGCTTTCGCTTAATGATGTGGAGGGACCAACGCCTTCGGCGAGACTGCGGCGTGCCATAGCTGACTGCAAACGGGATATAAGGCTTATTCGTCAGCGGCGTCTTTTTACTACGGCCACCCATTAAGAAGGGAAATCAAGCCGAGATTTTTTCGCCGTGTATCGAGTAAATTTGGCGACAAAACTATACATGCATTAAACCCTGTCGAAGGGTGTCCAGCACGTGGAGTTCACGAGAAGGCGGACACGTTTGCTGATGCCTGGTGGCCTATCCTTCAGCAGACCCCGGCAAACACCGACGAAGTACAGAAAGTAGTGAATTTACTGGATTGGGTTGGAATCACAAGTCTACTGCAACAGGTTGTTGCTGATGAGATCACGGACGAGGATGTGGCTGCAGCCCTAAAAGCATGTAAACGAGGCAAGGCCACCGGCCCGGACCACCTGGGAAATGACTGGTATAGAACGTATGCAGCCGATCTGATACCGATAGTTGCGATGCTGTTTGAATCCTGGTATGCAGAAGGTATATTCTCCGAGTCATTCTTGGATGCGGACATTTTTGTTTGAAAAATTCGGTGATACGGCAAATGCACTCAACTACCGACCGCTGGCACTTCTCAATACGGATTACAAGCTATTCGCCCGCATACTGGTTACGAGGGTCAGTAAAACGCTTCAAGGACATATACACCACAACCAAAATGGGTTTGTCCCGGGTGTACAATTCATGAGACGCTCGATTTGTACGAAGCAGCGCATACTGTCGCGGGCCTTGACGACACACAACAAGAGGCACTTGTATTACTCTTAGACTTCCGCAAGGCCTACGATTCGCTAGATCGGGGATACATGATACAGACGTTACGGCAACATGGGTACCCACCGCAATTTATAAGAGCGGTGGAGAGATTGCACAGCGGCACAACAGTGCGGTTCTTACCAATGGGAAAAATCTCGGACGGTGACAGTCTCCAGTGGAATAAGGCAAATATGTCCCCTCGCTCCCCTGCTTTTTATATTGGCGTTGGACCCCTTTACAGGGAGTTGGATCGTAGCACGGGAATCCGGGGCATTAGAATCACTACTGCAGCAGGAGCATTTGAGCTACGCGATGCGGGGCACGCGGACGATAGGGCGGTCTAACTGCAAAATCCAAAATACGTTCCAACCTTACTGGGACTTGCTAAGACTTTCGGGAGAGCGACCGGACTCCGCCTCAACACAACGAAGACAATGGTGGTTGCCCTGCATCCAGCCGGCCCACATGCTTCGGCATCGTTGCCTACTCCTCTGAGGTATCAGGACTGCATGGAAACCGGGCGATATCTGGGCATACAGGTAGGCACCCGGCCAGACCCAGAGAAGACATGCAACTCGCGGAGAAACAGCTCGCTACCCGATTACATATGGCTAGTCAGAAGACAACACTGTCGATCAAAGAAGATTAATTGCATCGGTCGTGATAGTTCCCAAACTGTTGTACATTGGCAGACATGTGTGGCCGTCTACTTTGACGCTACACCGGCTAGGACGCATGATCAGAAATTACGTCTGGCACGCGGTTTTTGATGCGGAAATGAAGGGAACGCGAGCTTGGTTAAATGCGGACCTTGCGTCGTTATCTCGGACACTTGAGATCTTGCAGGTCATGATCTACTTGCTGAGCTCATGGCAATGGCGGCTGTGGCTGTAACGAAGTGGACTGACTGGCACATTACAGACTCGCATCATCGGAGATATACTAATCTCCTTACGCCGCCAAGCCCCTCGGACGTTCCTAACACCGGGAGTGGAACGGCCTGCCGCGAATGGAACACGGCGAGGAACCAACATGTAGACTACAGGCTGCATGCTGGTCACCAAATATGGAGGAGCGGCGAACCACCCATGTCGTGAGAGTATGGTTGCGGCAATGTATTCTGTGGCCTCACGATGAGGTGGGAAGGAGCTCGATTAGAAGTCAATGGGACAGGACTGTGCGGCTCTGTCAGTTGACGATTCTTACACGAGTCTAGACTGCACTACGGAGAATGCTGTTTGAATGGCTACCTTACGCGAATATGGTAGACTTAAGGCTGTACACGGTACACGCAACCATACTACGTGGAGATAAGAACTTGGGGGCACTATGTACACGAGGCACGCGCTTTCGAGATGTCATGCACTGGCATCAACATGGGCTGGGCCGAGTGACGTTCACGGCGCTTCGGACACGCCAAGAACGCAACGTGGACTTCAATGCTCGATTTGAACTGTTGGTCAAGGCGTTGGTTATGAATTTCCCGCAGCTCTTATACCGTGCTCGGAGCACTGTGGAAGTGCGGTATCTGGCCTCACCTAGAGACCACCCGACGACGGCAACTATCCGCGACGAACTGCGTCCAGCTGTGGCTATTTAGGCAGGGGTGGACCGATACGTGAGCTGCACCCCTGTTGACTCCCAACAGGAATTGGCCGCGTTACTAGAGCGAAACTTACGTCCGAGTGTGCACGTGGAGAACGTGCACCCCCATCCAGCGATGTGCCGCATGGTATGCTTGTGGGTTGGACATCGCCGATGGTCTCAGACGCGGAAGCATTACAAGCGACGTATTGAGCCTCCACTACACGCAAAGGAATGGCGAAAGTGACTGATATTACGCGAAAGTGGACAGCAGCAAGCGCGAGAGCAGCGGCTGGACTCGGTGCACTGGAGTGGCGGAGAA
This sequence comes from Phytophthora constricta, assembly GCA_011947335.1. Lineage (NCBI taxonomy): Eukaryota > Oomycota > Peronosporomycetes > Peronosporales > Peronosporaceae > Phytophthora > Phytophthora constricta. The sequence goes on from JAAVTI010000265.1 coordinate 25,899, forward strand.
CTCGGAGAGTCCTCGGACTTGAACCATGGGGGAGCAAATACTCATTCGTTTAAAGAACCATGCCTTTTCTCTTTTGACAAGACACAAAATCGAATTGGGTGTCCACATCCCGGCTGTATTCAACTGCGCAAAGTGGACGTGCATCACATGTTCAGGACGTGCCCAGAGGCGGCTAGCCTAAGGCATGTATTTTTGCAACGCTGGATAGCACTGGGACTGATGGCGCAGGAGAATGAGGAGACGATATTTGCGCTGAGACTGCCTAACGTACCAACAAAACTATGGGAGATTGCGGAGGAAACGTACCCGCTACTCTCGAGAAGGGACTAAGACGGCCTCACGGAGGCAATCGTAAAATTAGCAGAATGTTGCTGGAGAATAGTAGCGGCATTGTACTTTCACGGCGTATGGCGGTGGAGGGCTGCATTCTTTGACCAACTCAACAATGTCGCGGAACGGCACATTCGAGCAATCTTCAACGCGCGTCTGACCCAAGGCTACAACACGGTGCATATGCACTTAGGTGCGCATTTAGCGCATAAAGACACGATTAGAGCAGCCACGGTCATGCGCAGGGCACTCGCGACTACATGGATTGACAGCCAGCAAGGCCCACGACAGGACAATGGGCGATACCTGCTATTTTTTATGGTGGATCTCGTGGGAACCCTGGACCTGGAGGCAGCGGCGCCGTGGTGATCCACGTAGGGAGTTCGCTAGCTGAAATGCGCGTCTGCTGAGCCCTAAGCATGTCATATGCTGCTCGGACGACGACCAACAACATGGTAGAGAACTAGGGGCTCCTCCATGCGCTTAAAGCTTGCCTCGACAAAGGTTGGAGTCCCGTTTATGTTGTCGGGGATAGTTCGATGATCATACGTCAACATTCCACCCGTACGTCTCCCAGAGTACGACACCTGAAGTCGATCTTACTGGCAATGCCGGCGCATAGCAGACAAAATCAGAGTGCTGTCATGGCAACACCACCTACGCGAGTATAACAAAACGGCAGATGCATTGGCAAGCATTGCCATGGATACCAAAAGGAGTGCACAAAAGCCCCGGCTGACCTTGCTGAGATCGACGACAGATGGCGAGCGGCGCTTACGAATATAAACAGTGACACGGAACACTGGTTTGGACGAAATTACAATGAGAACCTTTCGGGGTTCGAGGCCGCCACCGTGTAACGGAGTGGGTAGTCTAGACAGGTCAACGATCACTAGAGACACGACAACGAACGATATAGAGGCGTTTGTTGGAACGGACATTATACGTCGTTAGCTTAAGTTAAGTGACATCAATATATCTCACTGCGAAACGAAACGAAACGAGGAGCAGCCCGACCAGATCAGTCAGCAGGTACGGTGTGAGCATAGCGCTGTTGTACTCGACAACGATGCCGTCTGCGTCGGCTCGCTAGCGCCCCCGTTGTCGTCTCCGCGCAGCCTCTTTTAAAACCCCGTTAAAAGGGAGAACCCATTAAAGATAGTGAGCCTATTACAAACATACTTTAAGTAAAAGGTGACATACGTCTTAAACCACCCATTTTTCTAATATTCTGTTCATCACCCATAGCATGAATGACAGCACCTGAACATAGGAATAATAATGCTTTAAAATATGCATGCCGGTGCTCTTCCGTGTTGTAAAACGCCGGAGTTGGGAGGGATAGGAGGTGGGTGATTGTAGAGGGGCGTCGAATGGTGTCTGTATCATCACAACAAAACAAATGAAACCCATCTACAGCCATTTCAGACAAGATAGTAAGCCCACCGCGTTTTTAGTATCCCATAACCAAAAATAAACAAACCTGCGTCTATAACACTGCGTTTTGGTGCTAGTGTCAGATACCGACTGGCAAGAGGTTGCGGATGGTGTCGCCAATGGCTTTTGTTGCATACAAATCCCAGTATGAACTGATAGTTGGTATGATGGTTGGTACACGGATTGGCTAAGAGCAAAGACAATATAGGTTTGTATTGGCTAAAATACAGTCAAGCAAGTAAGGGGCTGTGACAGCCATTCAAAAGGAAAGAAGCCAGCGAGCTTCTCCAAAAGGATAAGCCGAGGGAGCTTTTTTTGGTTCCTGCGGTATATTGTGTTACTTACGCTACAGCGCAAGCCGAGGGTGTTATGGAGAGATGGCCATGTGATGCCATCTCACTTTCCAAAACTGACGGCATACACCACATCAAACATTTCAAGTACTTAAAGCCGATGGTCGCCGACTCTAAGGGCATCACCGGTCTCGAGAAGTTCAACGGCACGGCATTTGTCATGTGGGAGGGTAAGCTACTGACACACGTCAACCAGCTTGATCAAGTGTACCAGCGTAAACAACTGGAGAAAAATTCACCCCGAGGCACAAGTACTGATGGCGGACTTCCTGCGCGGAACTCCAGAGAGGCCAACATTAGCACCAGCGCAGAGCGAGCTGTCTGACGCTCGCAATGCGATGGAAGGCCATGCATTGGGAAAGGGGGAGAGGCGACCTCCAGAATCTGCTAAATCAGGTTCTGCCGAACTGGTTCCTGCAAACCCTCCCCGACCTACTGTCCAGCATCGACCCATGCGAGGTGATCAAGTCCCTCGGATGAGGGAGATGCGTACGGTCTGATTGACTTGACGGAAGCATGGGCAAAGCTAACTCGTAGTCAATGGCGTGATCTAAGGACGCTATTCGTGCAGTTGAAGAAAGCGCGCAACGAGATTAATAGAATGTCTCGAAAGCTCTTGGGACACGACATGGTCACTAAGTCATGGCTCTGTGTCAAGGTCCTGTCTCAACTGCCAAGTGAGTTTTGGGCCTCGTCCATCTCCATGAAGAAGAATGCCTTCACGGTAGACAAAGCGGAGGGTGCTCTGAGACGGATATTTGGAGAGAACTCGAAGAAGGAGATCGCCATGCACATGGACAAAACCACGGTAATTCCGATCAACAATGTCCGCTCTCACTCGGGTCAGAAGCGCAAGCAAGATGACAATTCAGAAGGCAAAATGTGCTTTTCCTGCTTTGAGAATGGCCACTTCAAATCAACATGGCCTAAAAGGCCGAGGACTGAGACCCAAACCGGGAAGGAGGACCACTGTTCAGGACGGACATCAGGACGGCACCTGGAGCGAAAAAGGTGCGCAAGCAAAAGGCAACTGCAGTTAACACGATTAAGGCTGTGGTCAAGGTGGGCGAAAAGCGCCTTCGGGTCCAGACCGAGCTCGAGGAGAGCTTGGCCAGCGAAAATGAGGTCACCAGCGAGGACCTGGCGTTCTACGAAGAAGGCGATATCACAATAAGCGAAGATGGTAACCAGTACCTTGACTTGGACCGCCTTGAGCAGGAGATAAGGACAAAGAATGAATCATATTTGCGGATGCTAAAGCGTAATAAACTAACCAATGACTTGTGGGTCGTTGATGCAGGAGCTGGACACGCTAAAACGCCTGACACAGGATGGTTCAGAGGACTCCGGACTTATCAAGGACATCAGGTCACCTACGGCAACGGATCGACATCAGAAAGCACGCTAATCGGTTCAATACAAGTTGGTGTTCTTGGTTCGAATGGCAACAAGAGTATTATAATGCTAATGAAGTAGCAGATGACTCACAGTCCGATAGTAATTTGCTGTGTGCGTTCTACTTAGCAAAGCAAGGATACAGGCACCTTCAATCAAAGACGGGTGATTTCCTCTTCTTCTTTGATATAGGCTTCAAACTGCTATTTGCTGCTGTAGCTATTGTAGAAGTATACTACTTACCTAGTACTAAGGTCCCAAAGAAAATAGTACTTGCTGCGAGCGCAGTAACATATGAACGCCTAATTAAGGAAATGCATCTAAAATTGGGGCTTGTAGGCAAGGACAGACTTCTGAGTATGATGTGCGGCCAGAAAATGAGTGGCCTACGACAGATGAAGTTTTCTCAGTTGAAGGGTGTGCCGTTCTTCTGTAAGACATGCGCGGAAATGAAGGACCGCTGCATGTCCTATAGGAACATGGTGGGAGCTAAAGCCATTGAGCCACTCCACACGTTGCACATGGACTCAGTAGGCAAACTAAAGGCGAATGTTCTATTTGGATCTTTTGGTTATCACTATGCACTAGCTGTCGTTGACGATGCAACGGCATTCAAATGGTACTTTGTGGTTAAAACGCTAAAATAGGTACCGGGGATAATCAGTGACTTCTTAAAGCAGTTGTCAGTACAGTTCCCATACAAAGTGAAAAGGATTAGAATAGACGGAGGTTCTGAGTTTGTAAATAAGAAAATTTCTAAATTGTGTGTCAAAAAAGGTCTTCTGTTTCAAAGTCGAATGTTGAGTCACAAGAAGAGAATGGAAGTGCTGAGCGAGCACATCAGACCATGATGGCTGGTGTTCACTGTGCGCTAAGAGAGGCTACAATGGCAGCCAAGTGGTGTCCTGAAGGCTACTTTACATGGGGATACAACAAACCGCCTACCTATGCAATAGGTAGGCGGTTTGTAAAACAAATGCAACAACTGGGTATGAAAGTCTCCGTACGAGCTATTGCATAAAAGGAATCCTAGACCTACAAATATGGGGCTCTACATGCTATGCCCATATCCCGAAAACGAAAGAAAGGATTAAAAATTGAGCAGTCGATCAGTCGAGTGCAAGCTATCGGGATTAGCATCGAACTACAAAGGATACCGACTCTTAGAAGTAGCGGCTAATAAGTACCTTATAGCGAGGGACGTCAAGTTTAGTCCCGTTGCTACAGGCGCTTTGATAGAGCGGTCTTTTCCAACTGAGAAAAATGACCCAGGAAATAAGGACGAGGCAAAGTCAATCTCCGATTTAGGAAGGTCTAGATCGTCAGATCAGATTGAAGTTGAAGTGAACAGTTCAGAACCTGTCAGATTTCGATCTACACCGCCAATAGTGGGAGCTAAGAGACAGGTCTGTACTGTACCGGTGCGTCGATCAAAGCGGCACCGAACACCAAAGACGATGTTGCAATCGTACATCACTGAGCTGAATGCGGTCGTGGTTACGACGTCTTATACACCTATTCCCAGATCGATTAAAGAAGCTCGATCTGGACCACATGCTAAGCAGTGGGAGGCGGCTATTCGGACGGAGTATGATGCGCTCCTAAAGAACCACACGTGGACAGTAGTCCCCATACCCCCAGGGCGCCGGGCACTCAGATGCCATTGTCTCTCTGATGTAAAGTGTTATGCTGATGGCAGTGTGGATAGGTTTAGGGCACAGTTAGTAGTGCAAGGCAATACACAGACTTACGGAATTGATTACAAAGAAGTCTTTTCTCCTGTTGCTCGTTATGAGTCGCTAAGCCTACTGCTCGCCCTTGCAACAACTCTAGAATTGCGTCTCCATCAGATGGATGTGTCCACTGCATTCCTGAACAGAATCTTGACTAAGAGCGTCTACATGAGGCAGCCACTTGAGTTTAGACACGGATCTGTCACCCTCGTGTGTAAATTAAGAAAAGTCTATACGGCCTAACAAGCGCCTAGCATTTGGTACAGTGTTCTCAATGTATTCCTCAAATCCCTTGGGTTTTTGCGATCTAAGAAGGAGTACTGCTTGTATCACAAAAAGTGGGAGGTTGATGGAGTTGTGCACACGCTCATCGTTTGTGTGTACGTGGATGATCTGACCATGGCGGGATCTCATCTTAGCTCAATTGAGGAGCTCAAAGCTAAGCTGCCAACCAAGTTTACGATGAAGGATCTAGGAGAATGGCACTATCTTCTAAAAATGGAGATCAGTCGAGATTTAAAAACTAAGATCCTTTGTATCTCTCAACAAAAGTATACTCAGGACCTGCTGTATAAATTTGATATGCAAGACTGTAATACTGAAGCTACTCCTCAAGCACAGAGTGTGGTATTAGAAAAGGAAACGACTCTAACATCGAAACAGATCGCGGCTCAGCCGTTCGATTATATAGGCTAGGTCGGATCGTTGATGTACCTGGTTAGAGGAGCTAGACCAGATATAGCCAGCGCTGTAAGAGTATTTATCTTGCTATAATAAGAGCCACTGGAGGGCTGCTCAGCGAGTACCAAAGTACTTGAAAGGAACGTCGAAGTATGGCTTAGTGTAAAATGGAATTAGTACTACGATTAAGGTCGAGCTATACACAGACGCGAGCTTCGCGAATGCAAATGAGAAAAGGAAATCCATGACTGGATACGTATCATTACTTACTGGGGCACGCATTACGTGGAAGAGTGTTAAGCAGGATTGTATTACTCTGAATACTGCGGAGTCAGAATTATTTGCTGCAAGTGAAGGTTTAAGAGAAGTCATATGTTTACGACTACTACTGCAAGAGTTGGGTTACAGTCAAACACTACCGACACTGTTGGTGCGATAACACTGCTGCGATTAGTATTATAAGGAACCCGTGCAGTTACTCGTCAACGAAGCATATTGATATCAGATATCTCAATGCTCGTGAAAAACACGAAGAGAAAAGTATCACTGTTGCCTATTGTAGTACGCAAGATATGATAGCAGACGCTCTTACTAAGGCGCTAAGTCAAGGTCAGTTTGAAAAACTCCGTGATGTGATGGGAGTAAAAGATCTAACCGCAAGCTAGTTAGCAGCGATACTCCAAAGTTTGGATAAAACAACGGCAAATAAAGGTGACGATTTACTGAAAAGGGGCGAAAGAAGTTGACGATCTAAGTAAAAGAACTTAAGTTGAGCCAAAACCGTCATATTTAGGGCTCACCTAAACCTAAAGTGTGGTCAGTGGCATGACCGATCGTCCCGTCCGTTATTCATAAGCAATATTATTAATTTTAAGCTTAAGTTTACTACTCGACTCCCTAATATGTGCCAACGAAAAGTACTTTGGTCTCTTAAGCCGGGTGGTCGCGAGTAGCAGGATGACCTGACTTTCCCACAACATTGTTTTCATTGGGCGGCTAGCAGCCTGTTGCACAAAAGCCGGGAGCCATGTGCCCGCTGTGGCCTAGGCCAGGACTTGCCGTCACCTGGAGGATGTCAGGAAGCTTACGACCCCTTTCTGGAGGATTTGCGGCAAGGCCAGCACTTGATCGCGATGCAAGCAGAAAAGAGAGTGAGGGCCAACCGTCAAAGTCGGGAGAGCTTGTGGGAAAGGTGTTCGCCAAAAGTATTTGAAACAAAGTATTGGCCAAATTTGGTATGAAATTCATATATTGGGTACCTGTCGCCGATAGGGGCACGAGTTAAGTTGGGTAACCTTAAATGCTATTTTAGGCGTGAGACATGGTGAAACCAGATCTAAGAATGTGACTTCAAACTGGGAAAGGTCGCATGAACATCGCTGTCATCTATTGTGGGAGTGTTGCGCCATCCATATCCCAGTTTGAAGTGATAGTTGGTACGATGGTTGGTACACGGATTGGCTAAGGGCAAAGACAAGATAGGTTTGTATTGGCCAAAATACAGCCAAGCAAGTAAGGGGCTGTGACAGCCATTCAAAAGGAAAGAAGCCAGCGAGCTTCTCCAAAAGGATAAGCCGATGGATGTTACGGAGAGATGGCCATCTCACTTTCCAAAACTGACGGCATGCACCACATCAAACAGCTTTAGCCTCTACTATGACGTCGACGCTGTACCCACAGCCAACCACCCCATGGCAGAGCCAAGCGAGATGATTAGCGGTCTTAGTCTATAGCGACGTCGTCTTGGCGGAGTCGTGTCCAGCTGCAAGCAGCATCCCAAAAGGGGGATTTCCGTCTGCGAGCCAATTGTTTCTAAAAGGCAAAAAAAAGAGCCGTAGAGTCTAATAAACATGATTAGACGCGATCTCAAACTCTTGTAAAAACCTTTTTTACTACAGTATTTCACTAGATATACATGTAAATATATAGACTAATTCAGATCGGTTTTAATGGGTTGGGTTGTTTTGGCTGTTGGCTCTGTAGTTTCGTCTTGAGCTCTCAAAGAGCATCAAATGTGTATGAAGTCACATTATCTGAATAATATCAATAGAAAATATGCAGACAAACAGGGATTTCCCTCTTACTTTAACTATCAATACATATCGATCTGTCGGACAGATTCTGTACCAACGCTCCCGCGATGCTGACAACAGCAGAGGAAGCGCCGAACGAGCCCCAGTATGTTCCACGGTAGATGAAAATACGGCAACTCCTACAAGCTCACCTAGTGGCGCGAGCTTGTCGTAGCACACCTTCTGGTGACCTGGTTCGAGTCGAACAGTTTGATCTTCACTGCTACCCGAGTCGACAGGAACAGCCACTTCGATGTTCTTCGGTGGCTATTAGCGACGCTGGGTGAAACAGAACTTTGCGGCATGTACAGTGGGTTGGCTTGGTGATAGTAGCGAGTTTCACCAGAGAAGCGTAGTAGGATGAATTGTAGCGCGCCGGGTCAAATTTCAGCAGAAATATACTAACTCGCAAGGGATGCTTTGATCAAGATGGATGCAGGATACAGACATCGCGATTGTATAGTGGCATGCTGCCCGCAGCATCTCGCTTTTTCTTCTTCAATGTCACAGAAAAAACACATTGACGCCTGCGACCACAGCAGGCTATGTCTACAGCTTCGTAGGCCAGAACGTACTTGCCACGGCCTAGTCGTACCTACCGACGCACATGCATCACTCTACAGATCGATGAGACCGCCCGGCCCACTATGACAGGGGTCGGTGGCGGGTCAACCCCGTCGACCGAAACGTGATGGCACCAAATATTGTCCCACACCCGCCGCGCAAACTGATATTCCTACGTGCTACGCGTCAGACCCCAAGCCCCTCGAAGCGTCTAGAACGGTCAATGGGGGCCTGGTGACTCGTCACGGCCAGCCAATGGCTCTTTCGATTTTGGGCCTCCGGACGCGGCTTGATATTTCTACGTCTGCGACCAAGCCGGAAGAAGTTTCCGATGCGCTCACGCATTGCCGCCAGCTCAAGTACACTCAATTTTCAGCGTTGTTGGTGGTGAAATGGGTGCTTTTCGTTTTCAATCAAGCGCGTTCAACCTGAAAAGCGCACGTTCTCAGCGTTTTCCGCGTCCGAAATTTAGTTCGACCGGTGACAAGTGCTGCAAGTTTCATGCTCGATCGGCTGTGTCGTGAATGGAAGATTGGAACAACCGTCGCGCTAAAGAGCTTACCGGGTGGAGACCCGCAGGAACCCCTCACGGACGTGGGTCCTGTGGCTGTCCAAGATTTCATTAATCGATCTAGACTTTTTCCGGTCTCGGTCATTATCGGACTGGAGTCGGACACTAAGCTTCGTCTCTTCAAGGAATGTTTTGGAGCGACGAATATTGACCGATAGGTAGTTATGGAGATAAAGCCTGGCGAGACGATCATTCCGTGGCGATGTCGCACACAGTGCTTGCGCTTTTGCAAAAGAAAACGTGGAAGGTTACAAGACGCCGGAAAACTCTTCGTTTCCAGTGGTATACAAGAACCACGACTGCAGGTAATTGTATGAAGAGTTTCCCTTTGTCCAAAACCCACAAAGCTCACCATCGCTGGTGTCACGAAAATCCTTCACATGGAACTAATCTGGCGGCTTACAACGCGTATAATCAAGCGAAGCCCCCTGCCCGATCTGCCACAAAATGCTCAACAGCCTCAATAGCGTGAACAGCCACCGCGAAAACAAACCGGCTTGTTCACGTTCCCAAAATCAATCTTGAGCATGGCGATTAATTAAAAATGCCATGTGCCTGAAGCCATCCTTAATGGGATGAGATCAAATCCAGCAGGATTTCGTCTTTGTTTTGAAAATACATCGTCAAATTCAAGGAGTTCATTTTACACCGCCTTACTTTAACCCTGTTCCTTGTCCACTAATGTGCTATGTTGTCCGCGCACTGGTTCATCGACGCTGACGTGCGGCCTGCTTTGAGTATGTTGTGGTAATTCACCAGCCAGCTCTTACTAGTGCCGCAGCTCGCCTCGCCCCATTTGACACACTAGTCAAACTTCCAAACACGGGCAGTGCCAAAAATGGAGGACGACTACTGGTTATTCGACGGCTCTTAGACGGAATTCTCTCCGTCAACTACGATGGCGCTTTCGTCGAATTGTCAAACACGTTCACGTTCATAACAGTTGCAACCCTTGAGTACAAACTTGGTAAGTGAAATAGTGATCATTACGCTACCTCAGTAACAGCACCTAGTACTCCCAAATTTCCTTGAAATGCTGAGCGCGAATAGGCTTCACGAAAATCCCGAGTGGATAATTCACGTCAAAGGGGAGAATGTCTGCGACGTACAGAATTGAGTAGTTGCCACCACGCTTCATTTTGTGCGTACCACAAATGATTGCCTGCTTAATCGCCTGCACTTGACCGGAATTTTCAAAGGGAAGAATGTTCGAAATGCGATAAGAGCGTTCTTCAGAAGCACACGTCGCTCTGACACGAAACTAGCGAAGTTGTACTTCTCGCTTAACCCAGAAGGAGTCGTTGACAATCTTTAAGTATCTGGTTCACGTACACGAGATCAGAGACTGCGCTGGCCACGCATAAGTGGAACATTTCGCTCTCAGACTCCCAGTTAAAAATTTGCAGCGACATCAGCAGGCTATCGGCAACTGGGAACCATAGTTGCGGTGTAGATTCTCGTATAACACTTGTTCAACTAGGAACCGCTCAAGCGAGTTGCGATGCTCGTGTTTACGTTTCTCGACCCACAACGTATCGAACATTTTTTAAAGTCGACCTTCGTTAGGATTCTTTGTTTGACTTTCCACGATGTCACAACAACGAGATTCCATCGTGTATGCCGAGCGCCATAATATGATATTGCCTTGACTTTGATAGGGATCCAGCGGATCCTAGTGGTGCTGCAACTATGGTTATCACGCCATTGGAATAGTAATAGGCAGTGTTCCTGCGAACCAAACGTGCCAAATATGTTGAAAAAGGTAAATGATAAGATATTCATCATAAATCGTGTGAAACAATTTCATATCTCGTACCCGACTCAAATGGCAGGTTGACACCACAGTGGTTTTGAAGACGCTCAATCCAGAGGAGCATTTCTTTCACGAGTGTTTTGTTCGACCATTGATATTAGTGTGAAACTTAGCTTCATCAGTTGCTTTTGCGAGCTTAAGTGTCAATCAGTGGGTCTTGCACTCTTCACGAACATTGCGCTGTATATGTTTTGCACATGCTGAGTGGGGAACGGATATGAGTACCCGTCGGACTGAAGGTGTGATTCCTTTATCACGATCACTAATAATGAAGATCCTGGCGTCAGAACCTCGAACATCACCCCCCACGTCGATAGCGTGGGTCTCTTCCTAGTGTAGGCCGACGATCTTCCGTAGATCCGCCAGTCGCGGCGCCTCCAAAGCCTTGGTAAGGATATCTGCAGGCATCTGCTCGCTCTGCAGGTACTCGGGCTTCAGCTCTATAGGAGCCCACGAACTTCATCCTGACATCGATATGCTTGGCTATGGAAGACGACACTTCACCGTCGAGCTGCTTGAGAGCAGCCAGGTTGTCGACGCACAACGACATCGAGCTGCTGAACGCGATGTCCAGCTCCCCGACAACTCGTGAGCTCCAGTAACTCGGTGGCCATCACCGACGCCGCCGTGTACTCCGCCTCCAAGGTGGAGAGGCTAAGACCGGTCTGCTTCCTGCAGGTCCAGGACACGCATCCCATCGACCGTAACCAACACGCCTGTGACGGACTTCCTGCCCGCCTTGTCGGCAGTGAAGTCCGCGTCACTGTACGCAATGACGCACATCGGCTCCTCCGACGTGCCGCACCCGTTCATGTTCATCCGTCAGCTTCTGGATCCTGCCAGGCGGGGCGCAATGCGCTTTCCGAGCTTCCAGTCGGACATCGTGGGGCCATGGGTGCGCCGCGACGACTTGTGGACTGCGTACGCGATGTCGGGACGCATGCAGCGTGCCACCCACGCCAGGCTCCCCACGAGCGACTGGAACTTTCGCACTATCACCACGTTGTCTCCCCCAGACGTGGGCAGCAGCTCGTCCGGCGCCTCGTCGACGTCGCTCTCGCCGCCGATCGGGGTGCGTGCTCCGTTCGCCGATGTCATTCCGTGCCCACGCAACATATCGTCGATGGCTACCTCCTGGTCGAGTTCGTAGCCCGACTCCTCGTCGTAGGTCAGGAACTTACTGGCCGGTCCCAAGTCCTTATTGCGAGACCTCTGAGCTCGCCGAAGAACGCGTCGACGGCCTTCTGTTGCGTTCCCGTGACCAGGAGGTCGTCGACGTAGACGCCCACAACCATCAAAGCGCCCTTGAGGCGTCTGTAGTACACGCACATGTCTGTGAGGCTCTGAGAGAAGCCGAGGTCCACCCGCGTCTGATGCAGGAGCTGGTTCCAGAGACGGCCGGTTTGTTTGAGGCCGTACAAGGCCTTCTTCAGTTCCAGCACCAGCCCGCTGGTGTCGAGCACCCCAGTCGCCGCCGCAGGCGTCCTCTGAAATCACCATTCCACGTGGTATACGTAGGTAGATGTCCAAGTCCGCCTCCTTCTCCTTCTCCGCCTTGACGTACGCGTTCGGCACGTCGCCGTGCTTGGCGGGGACGCGCCACTTCCGGCCGAGCGCGAGGATCATTTCACACTGCTCATCTCGATGACAGCGGAGAATGTCACGCTGTAGTCGACACCAAATTCTTGCTCGTCACCATGCGCGACGAGCCGTGCCTTCAGGCGCTCGATGGCGCCCTCCGCGTCCATCTTGGTCTTAAAGACCCACTTGGTGTGTAGCGCGTGGGCACCTTCGGACTTGCGTATGATACTCCAGACATCGTTCTCCTCGAGAGCGTGTAGCTCCCCGGCCATCGCAGCAAGCCACTTGTCCTTGTGCTTGTTACGCATGGCCTCCTGGTACGTCTTCGGGTCGTACTCGATCACAAGATTCACGACGCGCGTCGGCTCCTGCGGCTGATCGGACTCATCCGCCGCGCTTTCAGCGCCCTTGACCTCTGAGCGCGTCACGTGGCGCTCACGCGACCACGTCTCTTCTTTTTAGTAGGCTTACGCTTCTTTTTTGCTCGGCGCATTCGTGACCGCAGCCGTCGATGCCGGTTCCTCGCTCTCCTACGTCTCGTCGCCGTCGAGCGACTCATCGTCCATCATGTAAAGTCGCTGTACGTGCAGGTTCTGCTCTTTGTTCAGCGATTCGATGTTCTTGACGTGTTGCGTCGTCACCACCACCCTGTCCTTGGGCAGGTACACGCGTTACCCCTTGGTTTCCTCGTTCACGCCCACAATCATGGCCGTCTGTGCGCGCTGCACGACGTTATTCTTCCGCGGATCGCAGGACGCAGTGCACGGCGAGACGAACACCACAATCTCTCCGAGCGGCGGCGTCCTGTCGGTCAGCACCTTCAGCGGCGTCGCACGGCCAGGATTTACGTTCGTGGAGGCGCGGTTCAGGATGTACGCGGCGTATTGGACAGCGTCACTCCAGAACCTCAGCGGTAACCCACACGTGAAGATCATGCACCGCGCCGTATTCATGATGGTGCGATGCATGCACTCAGTCTTCCCATTGCTTGACTGGTTCCTCGCCTCGCTGCGCTGGCGGGTCACGCCCGTGCGCTTGCAGAACCCCTCCACGTTCTCGTGCTCTCCTCCGAAATCAGTGCGCAGAACGTAGACCTTGCAGTCGAACTCCGCTCAAAGAAGACGAGAAAGTGCTCGAACAGCTTGGCTGCCGCGTCCTTGGTGCGCGCCAGGAAGACGCGGCAGTACTTCGTAGTTCGACTTGAAGTCGACGAAGTTAGCGGTTGCCCTGGAGGTCCTTGGGGGTTATTAGTCTCTTTAGGTCGGAGCAGATGACCCCGCCCACCCTGTCGATGGACGAGTGCGCGGCGGTGTCCTTCTTGGACCGCCGGTTCTTCGTCTGTTTCCCCTGGGCACATGTGAGGCAGTTGACCCGCTTGTGGTCCATCAGATGTATGCTGGAGCTCGGGTCCTTGGCCAACAACTCCACCGAATCGTAATTAAGGTGAGCGAGCCGGTTGTGGAACTCCAACAGTGTGCCTTGCTGCAAGTTGTTAGACACCTCCGTCGACTCCGTGGCCTCCTGACTCAAGGCGGCCATTATGACGTCCGACGGCAGCTCGCGCTTCGGCCTCACTGCGGCGGGCACGACCAGCACGTTCTTACGCATTTCGACGTCGAACGCCACGCGTCCTCCGTCCTTGGCGCGTCGTCCGCCACGCTGGGTCAACTCGAACCCGCGCTTGTCGAGCAACCCGTACGAAATCAGGTTGTGCACGACATCCTTGGCGAAGTACACGTTGGTGATTTCCACCACTTGCTCTTTGCCGCATGCTGTGACGCGCAACATCACCTTGCCACGCTTGGTGATGTTCAACGGGTCACCGTTGTCACGATATCCGTCGATACTCGGATTGAGTCTTGCTGGCTATGCGTTAAGATATGAGACTTCGTGTCGAAATAGTATCTCTTTGGCTTTTCAAGACTGAAAGAAGCCATATGGTGACGCAACTATCATACCATGGTAGTTTCTAACGACAGCATGCTTCTTGTTTTTGTGCTTTAAAATGGATTTGGACAAAGAGTGAGAGAGTAAATCTCTGCTAACTTCCTGTTGGCCATGATAATGAACTACAAGTACGATCTTGTCAGTTCTGTGAAGTGGCCAACCGTTGACCGCTTCATAGAACAGGAAGATTCAACAAATCGTATCTGAAGCCCTTTGGGTAGGAACAACAGTCTGGACAGCGACCCACATCTCAACAGACAACAATCTAGCAAATGATTCCAAGCTCATCTGGCATTGATCTTGGGCCGTTCTCCGAAATGTGCGGGATTGATGGAGTGGTTAACTTCTGGTCGCGAACCCGTAACCGATGAGCGCGAGTCGAGGCCACGCATCCTAGACAGCGCTCCTCCGAGAACGCAAATATAACACAAAGCCTTAAAACTCATACCAACCTTACGTCCTGACCTCATACAATGCGGTTGCGGACAAAGCGAGTCGACGAAAATGGGGATCGCACGGACATGTGGACATTGGTATACCATCGAGTTCCTGCTTGCCCCTCTCTCATCTGGAATTGCCGACGTGATTCAGGAAATCGGGGAGCAATTTCATCCGCGTTTCAGTTCCAGCACAGATCTTCACGAACATATCTGCCCTCTTGTAGCAGCACAGCATAAACAACTAAAAGCGATCGCAGTAGCTATAAGCTCCTACAATTTCAGGTTGAGAATGCTGCGCTTAATGTCTGCGCGGCACTTTAGGCCCATTCCTAACTGGGCGATGCGGCCGCATGCGTCCGAAACTTGGCACGTGATTGATGGTTAGACCAACTGCCCGCATGCGCTAAAAACAAAAAGGCTCAAATGCGTTCTCCTCATCGCGCGCGTTTAAATGACCGCACGGGGTATCATAGGTTAGGTTTATTGCGCTTTGCAGAATTTTTCCGTCTATTAAAAAAAAAATAATCGACACTGCTGAGACCGCAAAAGAGACATTTACAAAATGCACACGTGTCTATTTATAGCGATGCCAGCTGTAAAACGCTGAATAAATCCCCCTCACGAACGGAATAATTCTGGAAGAAAGGCCGAGACGGCGGCCGTTCATTCCAAAGCACATAGGACAAGACGACACTGGAGGTGAGGCGCCGCGGATTTAGAGGCTGCTTCTCCCGTCATGCTCACTCAACCACTGTATTTTTGCGTTGTTATGTGTCTTCGTCAGGTGCAGAACGCCCCCGTGTCACCGAAGAGTCACTTACGACGGCTGGAAGTAGATAACGTCGTGTGAGAGCTGGTGTACGTCCTTGGCGGCATGCTGCCATTTTGTTTCTGGTACATCATACTAACTTGCTGTTTGAGGTATATTTGATATTGTATGAAGTGCATCAGCTCTGTGATCAACTAAGCGCGCTGACAGCCTGGGACAAAGCGTACGTCATAGATGTGTTAGACGGCTGCATCTTGAAATAGGGCTGAGAGAATACACCGGCATTTCGGAGTGGCAATGCTGACCTAATCTATTCGCTGATGATGCTTAGTGTCTGCGCAAGGAGACACCAGTCCACCCAAAGGAACAGGGGGGCAATTGCGTGCCTTCACCGGATCGGGACGCTAGCAAGGACACGACCGGAGGTAGTGTAATTTTGTCTAGAGCTTGTATTAACATAATCAATGCTAGCTCATATAAATTTGCATGTGATAACTAGAACATGGCACCTCCAGGAGCATCTACGAATATCGAAATTTCTGGAGACACAAAGCTTAATGGGATAACGACTGCACGCAATGGCGACACCGAAAAGCAGCCCCGACGAGGGAAAACCAAGAAGTTATCTTTTACTGTAAAAAGAAGACGGTTTTGCTGTGCTTCGTACGAAGCTCTTTGGCTATTTGGAGAAGCCCCTTTCACGGACCTCCTTATGGGGGACGAGTGCATTCACTTTGAAGCAAGCAAAGGCGCAACCCAGAGTCAGTTTCGAGTCATGACGGTGGACAACTTTGTAATTTTGTTTGCCCAGCGAGTGAAGCGTGTATCCAGTGACGAACGGGCAGCATGGAATCAAACGTTCTGGGGAATCTTCGATTTGAGTTTTTCGTCTATTGTAGAGAGTGGCCAAAAGCTCTACCCATTCTGCATCGTGCGACTGCAAGTCGTATCAGGGCAGAACTACTGCCGTGCAGCAATATCAAGAGAATAGCGGGGTGGCATTGGAACCCATTGCATTCAACCACGCATGCCAGGCAGCCTGACGATACTGAAGTTACACTTCCAAGCGACAACACGACCCGTCAAGCTATCGCACTTGACGAAGCTGCTGCGCAGTTGACAGCAGCGACTCCTGAGCAGCAGTGTCAGCATATTGCATCAATTCGTCTAGAAGTAAACGGAACATGGAACAACTTTAGGGTGGATGTGGCAAGCTTAAGAGCTGCACTCGGTCTTCCAGCGCATGACATCTTCACGGAGAGGATATGTCCCTGTGGATGCGCCTGCAGAAGACATGCCCGACACGGATCACATGCAAGAAGACGATCCATGAGTACTGACGATCGTGAATATTGTGGCCAGGATAAGCACTGGTTTACACATTCAAAGCAACCAATATTACTGTCATCTCTGAAATATGTATTTTCGATATTCGTTATCCGGTCTCCAGCATTTCAAATGGCAAAGGACGCAAGGCATTTGCGTCGTACCCGCAATGACCATAAGACCTTGAGAATCCGCTCTAGTACACACCTTCATTGCTACTGCCAAAACTTCGTCAGGATACAACGGAAAGACTAGATTTGCATGACGCTGCATCCACTTTTTAAGAGAGCCGAAACAAAGCTCAATTGGGTTGAGCTCTGGGCAGTACGTGGGGGGAGAAACAGAAGTCGAGCTCCTGCTTGATGCACCACTGTTTCCAATTCCTTGTAAAGATGCATCTTGGCGTTATCAAGAATGACGATTGAGTTCGGTAGGGGCAGGGGTTGAGCAGTGGAATAATATGCTTGACGAAAGAATTGTGAAATGATTTTCGTGTGAAGGTTTCCTCGGTCGTCTCCCAGGCAACGAAACCTCTGTAGTCTACGGCGGCGAATATCGAGTGACGCGTGCCTCTCGAAAATGGAAGCTTTACCACGCACTTCGAGTTGCGGGCTGACCACCCGCAACGACGGTGAACATGGCGACCATCTTTGGATGTTTCGTCAATGAAAATCAACTGCTCGGGATATGAGTAGATAGCCTGAAGCTTGGCCTTGTAGTTGACTACCTGCAAATATGTAAGGTTAGAAATTAGAACTGCGTGGATCATCTCATAAAAACAATACTAGGCCTCTAGGGCAACGCTTTCTCTGGCAGCACGAGTGATGACCTTCCGTGTAAGTCCCAGGTCGAAGTGTAGCGCGCGGCAAATAGTAGACAGCGTCACATTCTTGACGTCAGCGAAGTTATCACGCAGGAAATCTTGAAGCTCCTCCAGATAGAAAGTAGGGTGGTCTTTACGTAACGTCGCACGCCGAGCAATACATCCGGCGACCACCTTGCAGTTCGCTTAGGCGGCTTGTCTTCTTCCACTACACCTTTCGACTTGAATAAATTGTACCAGCGGTAGATTGTCCTAGGCTTCGGCCCAAATATATCACTACATCGAGTCCGGACACATGCATGAGCGAAACGGCGCGCCATCTATAGTCCACCGCGTACGTCATTTTGCTGGCTGCTGTGTTTCCGATTAGGAAGTGATAACTGACCATTCATTCTGTGCCAAAACGCTGTTGAGAGAGACGCCAGCTCTGAAATGCTCGGCAAGTTGTGCATTTCTGGCTCTCGGTTGCTAAATCTGCCTCTCATTGCTAAAACCGGCACTATATTCCTAGTATAAACATTTGATAAAAGAGTAATACATCAAGGTTGAAATCGTAAAAACGAGTTATACCTCAAAACTGTGTCTGTATAACCGAGAAATAGTGTTCCTGATTGCCAAAGCATATGCAAATCACAATAACTCGAGGACTTACCGCGACACCTAAAAATCTATCTACGACCCACCACAACATACAGCAGCATGCAGCTCAACGATGTCAACGACAACTCTAGTGATGTGCTTGTCCCTGTACTCAACATTTTAGCAGGGGAGGAGTCGAGAGAGAGATTCAAACTTGTCTATTTATTTTAGTGTTTGCAAGATGCCTGGAATAACGTGAGCCTGGTTAGCAACGCCGGTGACTTGTGGCCCAAGCAGGGGGACTCAGCAGCCAGCAGAGTGCGATAGTACTTAGGCGTCTCATCTGACTGCGTGCCTTTGGTGTCCTGCACAATTTGAGGTCGGCTAGCTTTACGCTTTTCCTGCGGAGACAACCACTGCTCTGCGTCAATAAATGACCGCATGATCGTTCCCAACCGATGCGACCGCACGGTACAAAATCATGCGATGCGATGCGGTGCGGTGCGTTCGGTTGGGAATGGGCCTTAGAGTATATAAAGCAGCGTTCTACCACGTAGTTGAACTCTGCACTGGGCCACTTCTCTTCAGCATGTTCGTTGGGATACGATTGGTGCCGTGGTGTCTGAAGAATACTCCCACCTTGTATAACGCAACCCCGCCGGGTTCTGTTGATGTCGGTCAATTGTGTTCAGATTGATAATTGAACCCCAGTGTGGTTGCTCAGCTTGAGTTTATTCATCAGTGACTCCAACTGGACGGAACTTCGTGACTGCAACCGAGCAGTTTTTAAACAATCGAAGGTGGCGATGCAGCTCAGAAAAGGGCCCTCCCGAATGATCTTCGTGACAAGTTCAACAATCCCATTGAATATCCACCCCACCACAATATATTGCATGCATGAAATTTTGATCAAAGCTTATGGTCACTAGAGATCATCGAAGCAAGTAAAAACTAAAGCATTGGAGCGCACAAAATTAAGTACAATGGAGAAGTTCTGTGCATGAAAGCTGCCTCTGAAGAAAGTAGATAGTGAGCAAGCACTACACTATTTTCGTCGACAGTTCTTGGCTAACCCTCGCAACAACCTCGTACGATGCCGCCGAAGGCGACCAAGAAGAAGACAAAGAACAAAGATGTATGTGATTGTAGTGCTGTTACTCGTATTCCCAGATAAATATACTAACACAGCTCAATCCTGTGCACCCAGAATCGGTATGTGTATATCACAGAGCGAACTCGGGTGCGTTAAACGAAGTGCTATTCGGGATAAGGATTTAGGCCGAGATATTTACCAGCACTGATCCTGTCGTGCAGTACCTCCAGCACGATATCCCGCCCGTCGACACGGTAGTCGAAGAAGATAAATTACAGAAGAGACTTGTGCTTGCGAGAGAGAACGGAGACTGGAAGTTGGAGGCTAAAACTTTGATGCAGCTCGGACAGCTCATGAAGTGGCGTGGACGTGAAGAACCGGGAGACGTCTACCAGAGACAAGCTTCATCCATCCTTCGAAACCACACTTTTGCCGACGAGGACGAGCAATACGACGAATAGCACTGTGAGAAGCAGTAAGAATTAAAGCAGCCAGCTTAAACAACAAATTGACAATGAATTTACCACGCATTTACATTGTCTACAGTACTGCTAGCTCCAGCACCTGCACCCTCATCAGCAGTTGTCGCCCCGCCACTTCTCGCAAAATTTCGCAGCTGCTGCATTGCGTGAGCGAAGAAATTTGAATCCTCGTGATACTTTCGACGCGCATTGGCTCCCAAGGCAGCACGCTGCTCGCTGGTCGAGTGCATCACCTTCTTAACCGCTGAACAAACATCAATACCCGAAAATGATGCTCTGAGGCCGTCGACGTTTTTCAACCCTCGCTCCCCTCTGTACGCACCACCTAGCATCACCCTCGGATGCTTTACACGCCTGGCTGGAATTAAAATCCCTGTCGCGTTTGAAGTGATTAGCTCATTCATCGGCGGAACATCCGTGGTAATAATGACTGCACCAGACGCGCGTGCTTGGTTGATGTAGTGACCGTAACCTTCAGTTATACTCGGACACATGATAAATGCTGCCTCCGCGGTCAACTTTGTGAAGGCTGAACGATCCATCATGCCAAGATGAATTTTGATGGGACTTCTACTTTCTTGCAGTCTTGGTAGGTAAGACGCTGGGAACAAGCGCTTGAAAGGGACTTTGTCAATATACACATCGAGCGGCGGCATACCAGGCATCGACGTCCAGCAATCCAGCAATTGTCTCGTTCCCTTCCAGGGACTAGTTCCTGCCGTATGAAGGAACTTGATGGTGGAAAAGTTCTTTGGCGCGATGGTATCATTGCTCAGACGCCTTCGAGCGAACTGCGCCTGGTCCGACGATGTATGCCTCGTGTAAAACACCGGCGTATTACCAGGATTGCCTTCCTGCTCGTACCAACGTGATACTCGGTCATAGCACTCGTAAGTCTTACAGAGAACTGCATCGACATTCCAATAGTGCTCAGCACTGAGCTCGATCATCTCGATGTTTGGCATGAGATAGATCGGCTTACTCTTGGGCCACCGTGGCGAGTTTGGCACATCATCCCAATAGTGATTGAAGAAAATCATGGGCGTCTTGGGACACAGATCGTAGTAGTCCACCTCATGACCAAGGTCAGCGTCAAAGAACTTTTTCTCAAGCACCCACAAAGGCAACAATCGAGACTCGAGATCTGGGCACAATACGGAACAAACAGCACGCGGAGTTGGAAGTCAAACACATCTCCCAAAACACTAAAATGCTGACGCGAGACGTACACTTCGCGTACGCAACAGCGTCTTCACAGTATCCATTGCCATGCAAATGCTCTGGCAAGAAAATATCGACATCGGGGCATTGCCTTAACTTTTGCAGCAGATTGTCGTCGTTCTGATGCATTAACTCCCCTGTATTACTCGCCGAGGCGTTGGCCAGTTGATGTCCTGGCGAGCCAAATGTCCACGGAATCGATGCATTGGCGTACATCACACAGGCCTCATGCAGCAGACTGAGGTGCAGCAGGTCTTCCTCTGATATTTCTTCAGCATCTCCAACATAAGCAGCAGGAGTTCCAACATTGATGGCGCTCCGAAGTTGCGACCTACCGATTAGCTGGTCTCCTGAGGCTCCGTACAGCGATAATGTCTGAGATACGAGAGTGAGGACCCCCACAACCAGGACTGCCACAAGAAGATGATGCAGCCATCGATGCCGAGTGCGTGATGTTGGCATTCCATTTGACTTGGTGCTCATGGCAGTGAAGCGTGACTGGTATTTATCATAGTGAGCGTGCTGACCTCACATGGCCAACAAAGAGCGAGTTCTAGCAGCAGCTTCAAATCCTAGGAATCGTGGAGATATGTCGCTGCCGCATGGGATCGTTTGCACTTTATGAACTTGAACTGCCAAGAAGTTGGAGATCTTCACTGCAAAACACGAACAAGTTTGGTTGAACAAGATGCACGCCGCTTACGAAGAACATAGCTCGTCAAAAGAAGTCAACACGTCGTCAACTACTTTTCTAGAGACCAATGCTGCACGCCGTTAGCTCATTTCGTTACCATCTCCCGCGAAAATGAGCCCAAATGGCTTAATCAACACGAACACTAACATTACAAACGCACCACATACGTGCATAACTATCCTTGCTGGCCATTCTTAGCTGCTGCTGGAGGTATTTGCCTAGCAAATTCCCTCAAATCTTGCATTGCACGCGCAAAAACTTAGTATCTTCATGGTACTGCTTACGTGCTTTGGCTCCCATGGCTGCACGCTGCTCGGCTGTTGTTGACTGTACCATCTCTCGGACTGTCTTGCAAAGATTAAATGACGAAAATGCGGCGATAAGGCCACTAACATTTTTCAAGCCGTGCTCTCCCTTGTAGTTGCCGCCCAGTAGCATTCTGTCGTTTTTTTGGAGTCTTGCTGGAACTAGTACACCCATGTCACTTGAGGTAATGAGCTCATTCATCGGTGGCGCATCCGTCGTCACAATAAGTGCTCCAGAAGCACGGGCTTGATTGATGTAGTGACCGTACCCTTCACTGCGGCTGGGACACATGAGAAAAGCTGCTTCAGCGGTCAGCTTGGTGAAGGCTGAACGTTCCATCATGCCCTTATGAATGGTGACAGGACTACGGCTGTGTTTCAGTCTCTCGTCAAAAGTGCTTGGCATCATGTAGTTGTATGCATCTTCACCAACGTGCACCTCAAGAGGTGGCATGTCAGCCGTTGAAGTCCAGCAATCCAACAGGGCTCTCGTTCCTTTCCAAATACTCGTTCCGGGTGTGTGAAGGAACGTGACATTAGTGAAATCCTTCGGCGCGATGGCGTCTTCACCAAGACGCTTTCGCGCAAACTGGGCCTGGTCTGAAGACGTATGCTTCGTGTAGAACACCTGCGCATTGCGCGGGTTGCCCTCCTGTTCATACCAACTCGTAACTCGATCATAGCACAGATGTGTCTTACACAGCACGACATTCACTCGCCAGTAATACTCGGAAGTGAGCTCGATCATCTCGATGTTGGGCATGAGATAGATTGGCTTCTCTTTGGGCCAGCGCGGCATCGCCGGCACGTCGTCCCAATAGTGATTGAAGAAAATCATGGGCGTTTTGGGGCACAGATCAAAGTAGTCCACCTCACGACCGAGCTCAACATCGAAGAACTTCACCTGGAGCACCCAAATGGGCAGCAATCGAGACTCGAGATCTAAGCATCACAGACATACAGAGACAGCAAATTATCAAACAAAAGTTTACGACACCCCACGAAATACCGAAAAAGTCGCTGACAAACGTACACTTGGCGTACGCAACAGCGTCTTCACAGTACCCATTGCCATGCAAATGCTGCGGCAAGAAGATGTCCACGTCAGGACACTGCCTCAGTTTCTGCAACAGACCAGCGTCGCCCGGGTGCATGAGCTCCTCGGGATTGCTCGCCGTCCCGTTCCCCAATTGATGTCCTGGCGACCCAAATGTCCACGGGATCGACGCGTTCGTGTCCGTCACGCAGGCCTCGTGCAGCAAGCTCAGATGCAGCAGGTTTTCGTCCGACACGTCTATTTCGTCCTCATCGCCTGCATCAGCAGTCGGCGTCTCGTCGGGGAGCTCGTCCACCGTCTGCAACTTGGCACCGACGTTGTCACTGCGCCGTCGCCACGACATTCCAATGCCGATGGCTTTGCGCAGTCGCGCGGATGTTGCCAGTTGGTCCCTCGACGCCCCGAGCAGCGACGACATCTCCATGACGAGCGTGAGCGCCCCCAGCACGAACAGCAGCACTAGAACTCGATGCAGCCATTGGTGGCTGGAGCGAGTCGACTGCAATTGACTTGGAGACCTCTTCATAGTGGCGCAAGACGGCGATTGCAATGGTCAGAAGGCTCCGAAAACGAAGCTCACAGACCGAGAGATGCAGTGCACCACCAGGAATGACACACGGATGCCCAGCAGCTCACTCATTCTTTTCGATCGACTTCAGAGCGAATAGGGGAGTGAGGCAGGCTCCGGATATGTAGCCATTCTCCAGACGATCTTATGCTGCAGACGTTCGGGCATGTTTACGGGACGCCAGGGTTACGGGACATCATTTTCCGATAGTAACTCTTTTTAATAAGCTAAAAAACAATTGTGTTGCCTTTCTTGTTTGCGACCCGGCATTCAGAAGTCGTCGATCTTCACTATCCTTCAGTCGAAGCCTGCTTACTTCCAAATAAGTTGACATTTGACGGGGTAGAAAGATGGTGTTTTTTTGAGACTTTTTTCCGATAGTAACTCTAATAAGCTGCTGTTTTTTGTCGTTGCGAGTTGGTTGCGTTGCCTTTCTTGGCTATGGCCCAGGAGGGTGTCAACGCATTCAGGAGACATCGAGGCTTATTTCGATGCAGGCCAACATTCCTGCTAACTTAAAAAAACATTGTTTGGACGTAGTGATGTAAATTTCCATCTGAGCTTATATCTTTTCTAACCCTGTCGCACATCCGAGTTGATCGTACACATCTGGACACAGGTGTCCTGAACAACATTTCATTTTGACTACAAACTACTGCAGAACAACGACGACGAGGTAGGTGCATCGATAGGGGAGATGCATTACTAACTCGTCGGGGTTTGACATAGCAAAATCGAGCGATCAAAAGCGAAAGGGAGCCAAAATGGTCTCCAGATCGAGGTTGAAGAAGTGTATATCCGGTGGCTTTGCTACGAACACCTACATAAATAATACTTTCATACTATCCCGGAACCGTGGCCTTCGCGAAACCGGGTTGTTCACGAACCAAAGTCGGTGCCTTTCACGCCTTATCCGGTCAATTAAACGGCACGGGCAAACTACGTTTTCATTTCACTTTGTGTATCTGGTCTTCGTGTGTCGAATCTTGGTCTACTATGCTATTTTTGTCGGACCTCAAAACGTGTCCCGCACCAATGTCCTAGCGGATAGTTGTTGCTACATTCGAGCCGTGCATTGCTTAATACCATTTATCGAGTATAATTATAGTGCCTGCAAGCGCTGATACCCTGGACAATTTCGGGTCGACGGCCAGAAGGTTCTTCTTCACGCATTAATGACTTTGAACATCAACAAAGTAGTCAACGCTCACTTCATGTTGCGCCGAACAACGAGGGTTTTGTGTCAACGGAGAGCTGACCCTGAGCAAACTTGCGCAAGTTCTGCATGGCGCGGGCGAAGTACTTGGTGTCTTCGTGGTATTGCTGGCGAGCTCGGGCTCCCATGGCTGCACGCTGCTCCGGGGTCGTGGACGACATAAAGTCCTTGACTGCCTTGCATATTCCGCGCGAATCGTATCGAACCAGTAGTCCGTCGGGGTCCTTCAGTCCATGCTCTCTTTGAATTTTCCACCGAGAAGCATCTTGGGATCGTGCTGATACCGAGCCGGAATGAGGACGCCCATGTCGTTCGAGACAATAAGCTCGTTCATCGGGTGCGCATCTGTAGTGAACACAACTCCGCCGGATGCTCGGGCCTGGTTAATGTAGTGTCCGTAGCCTTCACTTCGGCTTGGACACATGAAAAACGGAGCCTCTGCAGTCAGCTTGCTGAACTCTTGTGGCTCCAGCATGCCATGCTCAATGTGGACAGGGCTGCGACTGCGAGACAGCTTGCGCTTGTAGGACGCCGGAAACAGGAAGTTGTACGAGCTGTCGTCGATGTAGATATTCAGTTGTGGCAGCCCCGACGACATGACCCAACAGTCCACGAGCTCTCGTGTGCCCTTCCAAACACTTGTGCCGGCTGTGTGGAGAAAAGTGACGCTGGAAAAGTCCTTGAGGGCGATCGATTCGTTGCCCATGCGCCTGCGAGCGAACTCGGCTTGGTCCGAGGACGTATGCTTCGTGTAGAACACTTTTGCACTGCGTGGGTTTCCATTCTCTTTGTACCACCGGGAAACTCGATCGTAGCACGTGCGTCTTGCACAGCACAGCATCCACGCCCCAGTAGTGCTCGGGTGTGAGCTCGATCATCTCAATGTTAGGCATGAGGTACAGTGGTTTGTTCTTGGGCCACCGCGGCGACTCCGGTACGCCGTCCCAGTAGTGATTGAAGAAGATCATGGGCGTCTCGGGGCATAGATCGTAGTAGTCCACGTCGCGCCCGAGCTCTGGGTCGAACATCTTCACCTCGAGCGCCCACATAGGCAGCAGTCGGGACTTGAGGTCTACATCAAAACGCAGAACGTCAACAAGACTGGAAAACACACACCAGCAGCATTGTAGAAGCACTCACATTTGGCGTACGCCACTGCGTCCTCGCAGTACCCATTGCCTCGCAGTCCTAATGGCAGGAAAACGTCCACATCCGGACACAGCCTCAGCTTCTCCAGCAAGTCGGTGGCGTTCCGGTTCACCAGCTCGTGCGCATTGTCGGCCGTGCCGTTCGCCAACTGGTGACCTCCTTGTGGCGACCCGAACCTCCACATCACCACCGCGTCGGTGTTCGTGACGCAGGCTTCGTGCAAGAGGCTCAGATGCAGTCGATCGGCCGCCGGCACTTGAGAAGTCGGCGCGTAGACCCACGACGCAATGGCCGGCACTTCCTCGTTCTGCCAGGACGCTCGGAGGTTGACACGCGAATGCCCAACGAGGTTTTCGTCGACGACCCGCAGCAGCGAGACGGTCTCCAATACCAACGACAAGGCACAGAGCGCCACGAGTGCAACGAGGAACCCTCGCAACCAAAGTTGTCGCGGTGGCGGCATGATTACTGAAATTGCGACGTCGGAGCTGCCCGGGCTCAAGTGCGTCAATGTCGGTGCAGACCGTGCAGCACGTGGGACAGTGGCTACTATGAATGGAAGACCTGCTGGATACTGTAGACGTAAAAGATGCTGCTCATGTGGGGATGGTCACTTGACGTCGCTAACGAAACAAAGGAGCTGTTTTTGGCTATGAAAAATGCATCATGACTGCTTGATGTAGCTTGATATTCTTCAGCCGCACCGACTGATGTGTTGGTTCTCTATTACTTTTACCTTTATAAACTACTAGCCTGGTCTCCTGGACAAGTTCTCCTCACCGCCCGACCTTAGGAGCGGGGTCGGGGTCGGAACTGACGTGTTTAGTTTGCTGCCGCGCAAGAGCACGCAAGTCCAGCATTGCTCGCTCGAAAAACTTGGTGTCTTCGTGGTACTGCCGCCGAGCATTGAGACCCATTTGTCTCCGCTGCTCGACGGTGAAGTCGTTCAGCAGATGCTCTACCGTACTGCACAAGTCCCTCGAGGTAAACTGAGCCAGCATGCCAGGAACGCCGCGGAGTGAGTGGCGCTTCTTGCTCTTTCCACCGAGAAACCCATTACGATCAGTGCCAGCCCTAGTGTTGACTTTGAGACCCATGGAATCATCCAGGATCAGCTCCTTCATGGGCTCCATGTCGGTTGTGATAATGACACCACCAGCTGCTCGCGCTTGGTTCATGTAGTGGCCATAGCCCTCCATCTGACTTGGACACAGGAAATAGGCGCTTTCAGCCACGGCCTTGTTGAATTCGCGCGCGTCGACCTGATCCGTGTTGAGCGTAATTTGGCTCTGCGGAATCCGCTTCGCGTACGCGCCCTTGAACATGCCGTCGTATGCCCATTTGTGAATGTACAGATCCAAGGGGGAAAGTGCGGTCGCGATAGCCAGCACTCAATCACCTGGCGAGTGCCTTTCCAATAGCTGCCGCCCACCGTGTGGATGAACCGAACGTCGCTAAAGTCCTTGGGCTTGACCTCGTCTCCCAGCGCTCGACGTGCGAAATTCGCCTGGTCTGACGACGTGTGCTTGGTGTAGATGACCTTGGTGTTGCGCTGGTTGCCTTCCTGCTCGTACCATCGGTTCACGCGGTCCTCGCATATCCGCGTCTTGCACAGCACGACGTCCGCGCGCCAGAAGTGGGTCTCGTCCAGCTCCCACATCTCGATGTTCGGCATGAGGTACATCTTCTTGTCCTTGGGCCAGCGCGGCGACGACGGGATGTCTTCCCAGTAGTGCTGGAAAAACAGCATGGGCGTGTGCGGACACAGGTCGAAGTAGTCCACCGTGCGGTCCTGCTCGGGGTCGTGCATCTCCTTCGTGAGCGCCCAGAGCGGCAGCAGCCTCGTGTGCAGGAACTTGGTGTACGCCATCGTGTCTTCGCAGTAGCCGTTGTTGCGCACGCCCGAGGGCAGGAACAAGTCCACGTCCGGACACTGCCGCAGCTTCTGCAGCAGCTGCGGGTCGTCCTCGTGGATGAGCGTGGCCGCGTTGTGCTCGGTGTCGTCCTGATTGGCTCCAGGGGCCCCAAACTGCCACGTCACGATGGCGTCCTTGTGCGTGGTGCAGGCTCCGTGCAATAGACTCAGGTGGTAGAGGTCCTCGGGCGATACTTCGCTGTCGTTCCTGTTGAGGTTAAAAAGCTCGTCCGTTGAGATCGTCGCGTCCGACGTAGCAGCGTCGCCGCTGCCCGACCAATTGGCCGGCGCCTTCTGCAGCAATTGCTGGGCGTCCGCGTCGTTGGCTGCTCGGCTGTCGGCGGTCGTGGGCGCCGCGCGTCGCAGCTTCGGGTGGAAATCGAGCGTCGAGGCCTCGAGTGCCAGCGCCAGCAGGCCCGTGGCCAGCACCAGCGCCAGCACGCCGCGGATCCAGCAGGTGGCGGAGCGATTGGACGCAGAGCTGGAGCTGCTCATGGTGGAGGAGACAGAGCGACGGACGGCCACGTAGCAGGTTGAGGGCAATGGAGACGCGCACTGCTGGTCGGTGCTGGAGTGCGTGCTCGGCTTTCAGTTCGGACATGGGGCGCTCCCGAACTATCGTCGCTAAAACGGAGACCTAAATCAGAGGGAGAGGTGCATGAGACGGGGCGAAGGGATAGAAAGGAATACAGAATCACTGTGGGAGTGGACTTATGCTTTTAGATAGGGAAGTGGATTCCAAAAAACTAATTAGTAAAAAAACTCATTACTGCCCACTAATTAGGACTAATTAGGACTAATTAGGGCCTGTTCGGGAAAAACCTTTTCAAAAAAGCCACTCGCCCTGTTAAAAGTGATTGCCCGCCATAATCAAAACCATTCAGCCGCCGGGATCTTATCAAAACTACCCACAAACGACATGATTGATTACTAGGGTATTTATCAGCAGTGACCCCTTTAGCGTCAAACATTTCACCACTGACCCCCTAACGGGCACATGGTTTTTAAAGCATCTTCACAATATAGTACACCTATTGTTAGCGCGCAACACAAAAATAGATACTCTCGTGGATCAGAACGTAGATAAGAATAGCAGAGTCGTGCCACGCCACGCCTCGACTTTCAAAGCCCGAAAGAAGGGTTGAGCAGTTTTGAAAGCCATGCAGCAAGGGAAGGTTGATCTCTTGTCGCTTTTTGGCTGAGAAACTGTCAACATTAGAGACGTGTTCCCTACTGTTCAAAAATTTGCGCGCGTATGCTTTCAACGAAAACAAGGCTATTGTGCAAGCGAAAACGTCGGGTCACAATAAGGTTTGGCTGTGTACCTCTTTGCTGCGTCACTGGCAGATATGTTTAACAAAGCGACACAACAAGAAGCTCAAGAACTACGCGAGTGGTAACACTACCATCCACAACGTGTGAACACGAAGAATGCATTTTGTCCACTAGGAGCGGGGTTTGTTAGCAGCATAAACCTGCTACATTCTCCTAGTTGCGACTCGGTTGGCGAATGTTCAATGGAAGTGTTGCTGGAACTGCCTGGATTTAATGCCTCGATCGTTGAAGGGTTGAGTCCAGCGCGAAAGCGGGTGACAGCACCTGTGAAAACGATTGACAAGGTTAATGTCAACCATCGACCTGCTTTAACTCACAAAGCAATTGCGAGAGCGAAAGCCATGCTTTCAGGGGGCCAAGGGGATATGAAGATTCAATCTACTTTCAGCAGCAGCTACCCCGAAGTCGTATTGCTGTCTACGGAGATGCGGCTCACAGGTTGGTGCCCCATTGCCTGCATATTTGGCTTTATAGATGGAGCGAAGAAAGCAATTTCCCACAAGCCGTCACAACCAGGATGTACCAAAAATTGCAGCGCCAAGTTTATTGAGGACACAAGCGTGCCACTGTCTGAATTACCGGTGTATTACTACGCCAGACGGACTGGCGCTTCACCT
Source organism: Phytophthora constricta (assembly GCA_011947335.1). Classification (NCBI taxonomy): domain Eukaryota; phylum Oomycota; class Peronosporomycetes; order Peronosporales; family Peronosporaceae; genus Phytophthora; species Phytophthora constricta. The sequence goes on from JAAVTI010000265.1 coordinate 55,965, forward strand.
TTAGGGCCCGACCGAAGAGGGGCGATACGTTATAACCTTGCTGCGAGAGAGTGGGCTTCTGGATTTCTTTGAGCAATAGAAATATATTGTTGAATGTGACGCTGTATATGGCGATCCTTCCTACGGTATACTCCGCTGCATGGTATCGGGTCTTCGGGGTGCAAGTACATCAGCGAGGGCGAAGGCGCATAACAGTGCAATGAACTCAGTTCGTGAAAGTATAGAGTGGTCGCTTGATCGACTGAAACCTCTGTGAGCCTGAAGTCGAACAAGTTCAGGTTGTGTCTTGCGGGGAAGTATGTCACGATTTCAATTTTTATGACTAACGGCAACTGCTGCTACTATATAATCAATACAATTAGCGGGGGTTTAAGTTTGCACCTCCCACGTTGCAAGTATATTTAGCCGTAGCTTAACGGACGCATGCAATAAACTCTAAATCTGTCTCTCTACTTGTTCTGCATTGACTCCGTTAAGCATTGCACGAATACACCACGCAGTTGGACCACGCGCTCGTTCTCTTTACTGCGAAGACCAGCTTGTTCTGCTCTATCTTCAGCGCGATCACGGACACGATGTCGGCGCTATTCTTCCCTTTTTACGGGCAGCCATCATGTTCCTTCATCTTCATTATGGCTGCCGTGAGTTGAGCCAGCCACACGTGCCTTTTTTGGTGGGGAGCCCTCGACCTCTCCAGTCGAGGACTGCTCATGACGCTCAAGGCTACACTTGAGCAACGAGCGACGCTTCCTCATCTCACTAGCGTTTCTTCTTCTTGTCGTTCTTCTTGGACTCCTGCTCCTCTTTAACATCGTCGAGAAGCTCTAAATGCTCATCTGGCCCTCCTCGATGACCTCCTCGGACACACCCAACAGCAAATGCAGCCTCCTTGGTCATCTCACGATGAGTGAGAATGAACTGGTTCAGCCGGACTAAGCTTTTTGCTGCTGTGTTTTCCACACAAAAATGTTGACAAGGCCACGAGGGTTATAGCAAGAGTATTCCAGTGCTTCATCGCCTTGCCTTGTAGCTTGGTAAAGTGGCGATCAAGTAGCACTTGGTGCAGTAGGCTGACATCGTCTTCTTCAGTGTAGCTCTTTCGTCGTGGTGGTACTGGTGGTCGAGATGGAGGTTGTTGTGATGCCGCGGCGAGCTCCGAAGGAGGCAGCGTGTGGGAGGAGGAACTCTGGGAATGGGAAGACGCCCCGTAGACTTCCAATTCCTGTGGGCTGACGAGTTAATTTCCTACATAATTGTCATTTTCTGTTTATTTTTTGAGGGAATGACTATGAAAGCTGCTGAAAAACTCCCCTTTTTGGGATGAATTTCCTAATCGCAGCAGTTCCGACACGTGAATCGTTTCCGACAAGTTCCAACTGCCAGGATGGTTTCAAAAATAGACCAATCTGATAATCCGGCCCGTACCTGCTCTAAACCGATTTGGACCAAGCCTCCTGATAGCTCAATGAAAACAAAACGTGGAAAGGACCGCTGCAGAAGTTCAGTCAGCTTTGTATAGGGCGTCTGCAGGCGCAAGGAAATCGCCTCGAGATGCTTCAGGACAAGAAATCAGCATTTTTGTGATACGAATCATTTTTGCCTCGAGATACAATGTATCGAACATGTCATGCTCTCTCGAGGTGGTAAATTAAATGATAACACATCGAAATGGAATACTTCTTTGGAATTAAGTCTTTAGTGTTTTTACGTGGTTCAAAACAAGGTTTTTAGGCAGCAAATCGGTCGCCTCCACACGTCTGTGCAACCACCAACCACAATCCAGCCCCGCCGACACCAAAGTGAGTTCTCACTCTTCGTCTTTACCGTCAAACTCCGCAGATCTCTCGACCCTGACCGCCGACAACGACGCCGACGCTGGGCGCACGCTGGGCGTTCGCTGGACCCTGGACACCCCGCGGACGCACGCTGGAAGTTGCGTTATCCTGAATAGACCGATCTATCGGCACTGCTGGTGCAGCTCTCGGATTGCAACGAGCGGGGGGTCCGATTCCATGCAGTCGGTAGTACTGAGTGAGACGTGTTGTATTAACAGGTGATGGCTTAATTTGCTGCTGTGCGGGCTCCTGTTGTGCGTGCTGCTGTGTTTGCTGCCACTGGAGTGTATGCCTGTATTTTGCCTCGCTGTATGAGTGGATATGTATTTGAATTATGTGCTAGTATTACACGTGACTTACGACGGCTAAGATTTCTTGTGTATCCTGTGGTGCAGGATCAAGAATCTGTTTACTGGCTGGGAAACTTTGTAAGCGAAGATGCTGATCTAGTTCGCCAAACTTGTGGAGCGACGAAGCGACCTCAGCACGCTACCATCGCCCTTCGAGTTTACACCTCACACCTTCACGAAGGTTATAACAGCTGATTCTACGCGGCGCCCAAGCTTGAAGACGCAATCTTTGTAGTCCGGTGTGTTGACGTTAAGGAAAAAACTGTCATCAAGTAAGAGCTTCATGATGGCTGCTACGTGACTAGACTCCGACTTTTTCTGCCAGTCCGCGCAGCTCCAGACGCGAGGTACCTTTGTGTACCACTCGTACCAAGTCGCCGAAAGGTTCGTAGCTGGTTTCTTCTGCGTTTGGGTTCGGTTCAGGCTGTTATTCTTCCTCTGAGTGGCTTGTACATGTTATTCTCATGTTATTACTTGTGTTCCCTTCAACTTTAGTAGAGCGGTTTCAATGACGGTTAGGTAAGCAGCTAGTATATTATTTGAGGGGATATGCTCTTCAATGAAGCAAGGTGACTGGACATTCGGCATGTGTGCGTTGTGTCTTGAAAAGTTCTTGGGTTTGATCTTGAACAGGTGAAGACACTGTCTCGTTCATCGTCACAAACCACGCCAGCAAGTCAGCACTTGAAATTCCAGCAGCGACCATGGGCTCCTTAACACGAGTGATTATTAGAGCCTCGGGAGCAAGCGCTTCCAGCTAAGGGTAGTTCCGGACAAGGTACGCGGTGAGTACACTCATCACCTTTGTACTTAAGTTGAATCGTTAATCCTTCAGACACGTGCATGTACTGAACAGGAGCTGCTGTGTATGGCCAAGTCGCTCCCATGCCGTATAGGCCTGCGCGCAGACGTCGATGACTGTGGGGAGGCGTCTATTCCCCAACCGCCCAAAACACGAGCCACCTCGCTGTCTGCCCGCACCGTGTTGGTGATGCACGCGAAGGCTTTTGTGACCTTCGTTATATCCCAAGGCGGTCGTGTTCATTCGCGTGTTAAGCTCCACATCGGCGGAAGAAGTACGAAATAAGCTCGGATGTAACCACTGCAAGTAAGGCCACACGCATGAACATCTTGTTGACGTGCCCCTGCATGCTGTCTTCATCGCGCTTTACTCCTGCAGCCCGCTCCTGTTTCTTCTTCTGTGTGACTGCAGGTTGTGTCGGAGTGGCAGCCAGCGTAGACGTCGCCGGTCAACACTACGGCAGACGGCAGTGTCCGCGTCGGCACTACCGCGACTTCGAGCAAACCTGGATCGGCTGCCAGCTAGTTGTGGAGCGGAGTACCCCTTTGGAAGGTGCAGCCGCCTCATACCACACCACTGGCATTTGGCTTAGCAGCAAGGCACACGGGGCATCTCGTATCGCCACTGCCACTGCGAATGAATGCAGTGGTCAAGTCAAGAAGTCCTCATTGGCCGGGACTAGCGTGGGGCCCTGTTCCTCCGCCGACTTGACCCTCAGCAGAAGTATATAAACTATGACGTCCGCTGATACTGACACATGCTGATTTTGTAGGCAGCCAAGACCCGAAGCCCGTCCAAAACCAGTGCCACATTTTGCAGGCGAGGGCGGCAGCTTGGTAGTCAGAGTTGACTCGTGCGGAGCTGTATACGTAGCGCATTAGTGACCTAAAACCGTCTTTATATCAAGGAGGAGCCTTGTTGGCCAACCCCCATTTTCACGTTTTAAGCAGTCTGTCTAGTATATTTCCTTGCTTTAGCATTATCAATTCAGTAGCTACCCAAAAGTGGGGATACTCGTCGAAAAGCCAAAGCGTAACATTTGTAAAATACAATGACGCACTATTACATGCAAGTTTACATTTCTTACCTTAATAATTGCAAGGAAGAAGCTGGACCGATCCAACGTAGCAGCTAGGCACTTGCCAGAAGCGTCCTGAAAATGCTAGCTTGGAGGAATTTCATGCTAACACCCCCAAACTCTAACATCCGCCTAAATGCCCTGATTGCAGTGACACGCGCCCTTTTGGGTGTTCGCAGGAACAAAAGCAGAGAGGCTCATGGCGAGCGTGTCTCTTCCGTTTTTTGTAAACTGTATGCAGGAGAGCTACAGCTCCTACATGCCAACGCCTCTGCAGTCGTATTCTAGCATACTATTCTAGGCTAGCACCTAGTTGTCTGAACCACACGAATATTCGCAAGATCTGTATTTGACTTAACGTCAGTATACCAAGTATTATATTTTCGCAAGACCTCCGACAAATATACGTTGGAAGCTGTCGGAATGAGAAACCCAACCCTAAAAATTCCTATTGGCAAAAAGACATTCAATAACGAGGTGCCATTCACCGAAACCCGCGATAGTGTGACTAAGGCTCAATATCGCAATCCTATTTGTCGGAAAGATTATGATATTCTTCCATATTCGACTATAAATAACATGCTCTTGTAGCTCTGAATCCACCACCTAGCACGCAATCTCCCCATTGTTTTTATTCTTGCCCAAGAACATCTAGCTCCCTACTCAGCTGTACAATCACATCGGTTCGACACATCTTGCTAGTTCACTTCAGCAAATGGCTCTGCCTCGCGCAAGAAATATCAGAAATTCTACGTTCAACTGTATGATGTTGACTTAGTTAAGACAAAACAAATTGGTCTTCTTCGGGACGATACCAGTCCGATCCGAAGCTAGATAACTTCGTGACGCCAATGACCGACACGATATTATTGGGGTGGAACCGCATACCTCTGGGAAGGCGATCCAGGCTCGTTGCAAAATTTTTGCGCACTCGTGTAGATTCCTGCTTTGGTTGCTGTTTTCAGCAGCAACTGAGGAAAAACCAAGTACGTGTGCAAGAATCTGAATGGGCATAAGTTTTTCGACAAAGACGCCCCACAAAGGCAAACTTTCCTGTCCGTTCTTCGTTAACGTCAGGGTTTCGAGGGCAGCTGGAAGCTGACTCATGCTAATTTCTGCCACAACCATAGTAAGCATGTGAGATCGCCCAGTTGCTCAGGGAGCTATACCTCGTCCACCCATGGACAAGAAAAACAAAACGCGTTGAAGACATGACCAAACCGGTTCACATGGAGATGCATCCCCAATGTGAAGGAAAGACGGAAATAATGACGGGAGCTGCTTTTTCCGACTTCTTGCCTAATGTAGGACTGAAGAATGGGCGCTTAGCCATATCACGTATTCAGTACAGCCTTGAAAGAAAAATCAAGCATGAAGACCGAGCCACTAGCAACCAAAAGCTTGAGATCTACATCAGGCTGAGGGTCGAGATAAATGATGACTCTTTATGGAGATTCAAGAAATATTTCAATGTAATTTGTAATGCAGGCTTGCTGCTTCCCAGTATCCGTATTTGTGTTCAGACCCGATTAATCGGTGTCGATGGGGCCGTTTGAAAAATTTGGGTGAACAACTATGGTGTAATTTTGGTGGCAACCGTTAAAGACTACAACAATCATATTCTTCCATTCGCATTTTCTCTGGACCCGACTGAACACTACGTCCATTAGACCCCAAAATCAATTGCCTGCCACCTACCATGCCAAGGTAAATATTCGTATGACGTTTAAGGGTTTTACTGGTTTTAGTAATATGTAATCAGTTACATATAACCCAACCAGTTATCCTTGCGCTGACCTGAACATAGTTCAAATAATAGAACACTCAACATTCCTTACTGAAATCAAGTAAATCGTCAATATATGGTTAATCTAATCAACGCCTGAACCACCCATCTGATGGGTGGTAGTCAGCGCTTCGCATCGGTGTCCGATATTACGATTTTGGTCAATCACCTGACAAACCACCAGAGACTCCTCAAGAAAACAAACCACGAGCTCCTAATCGACGACAACGGTGAAGGCTCGGAACAGTATCTAGAGGCGTGGATCATCCTCACCGACAAAGGCTACCAAGGTGGATCGTCGACGCTGAGGTGGGTCCATCCCAAAAGGAGCCACGCAATGGTGAGCTGACTCAGGACTATATCGCTCGTAATGCTCGCGTTTCGTCTGACCGCGTCCTCGTCGAGATCTTTTTCGGTCTAGTCTGTCTCCTATGGAAACCATGCACAGCATGTTCAAGTGGAGCGAGTCTGCGTTTAACTCGTTCACTCGGACGTGCTTTGCATTGACGAACTTCCATGCTGAAGTCAACCCACTTCGGGTTGACCATGTCCGATTTTACCGGTTGGTGATGGGTCGTTACGCCTCCATCGCTGAACGGGAATGCACGAGACACGCATCTATTCAGCGACGGTACCGATGCTGACGTGACGCTCACATCGCGGCGGATCAAAACATTCATTCGCGTTTGTCGTTCTTGTCGTCATTATCCCCTACAGCTTGCAGTAGGCTTTTGAAGACGTATCAAACTGATAGGCGGAACGGCTAAATCGTCAATATACTACTGAATGAACAAGACGGTGATATTGACTTGTATTTTTCAGCGTTTGTTCATTACATGCAGTAACGATCAGTATGCCAGTCATCTCGTATGAGACAGCAGCTCCAACGAAATCCGAAAGCGATTTTGTAATGGAACACAAATATGGTTTTGAGATCGATTGGGTCTGGTTTGTGAGCATGGTTAAATAAGCCCTGTGTGAATTAAAGCACGTCACGGTTGCGTTGGTCGCCAGGAACGCCTTCACTCGGCTGTGTTCACCGTTTCTGTATACGTCACTATAACATCAACATCATCGCTAAGGGTGTATCGCTCACTGGAAAAGCGCGCGGTAACATAACACAGTCATTAACAAAACGACTATGCGATTTATGAGAAAAATGAATTGGCGTTGAGAGAACTGGCGGCAACGAAATACATAAATGGATAATACAACATACACTGGGTGAAGTATACATATCAAATACCCTAAAATAAAGTTGCCGGTTTACAGCGAAACGACTTCCAACCTAGTTGAACAAGCTAACATTTAGATTGGGAACATCTGCGCCGTGGTAAAACTTTAGATGCATTCTGGAGTGTTTTCCAGAAAATTGAGCAAGCTTGTTTTTGACCGAAGGAAAATGGCCGAAAACTGATTGCTCAAAAGTCCTGGCACTGAGCTTGTTCCACTTTACTTGTGCTAAGAGCTTACACTTGCTAGTGTTAATACTAAGTCATATCGTGCATGAGAGGAGCTTATAACGTATGGCTCGTCGGTCCGTCGAAATGAATTAATTGGCTAATTTCGCCGACAATCGGTGAAAATAGTGCACAACATGAGAGCTATTCTGACTCGTTTGAGGCGGACGTGAGACAATGAAAATCTAAAATCATCTGACTTGTTTAGGCTTGTATTAACCTGAGATTACTACTGCTATTGAATTCTAATACTAAATATGAGCCCGCGTCAAAAGAAAAGATGCTTACAAACCTATATCGAATCGCGATTTTTGGGCACCATAGGAAAGAGGGCGATCTCTTCTTTCTCCTGGTGTCTTCAGACACAGGAAGTCTTGAGTACCCGCTGCGCAACGAGTCCCCCAAAAGTGTCTCTCTCAGAATCCAATTTCTTGCAAAAAATATTTTTATGACTCTTAGATCAGTTCTTCAAGCTGAATCAATTGCGCATATTCTTGTTTCTAGATTCGAACTCCTTCAGTTCCAAAATGAGAGTTTCGAAGCTACCTTGAAATGTATTTTGTTTTTTCCCCCAAAAATCAGAAATGGTAGGAAGGATCACATCGATTTACTGCTAAATTTCTGCCTCACGAATCTTTCTTGGCGCACTTCTTGCGTTGTCTTTTGGGCTTGAGTTCCGTGATAACTGTATCGTGGACGGAAGTGCTGTTGCCGTTAGCAGTCTCATTGCCTCTTGTACGTCAGCTGCGTTCTGCCTACTTGGCCTTGGTTTTGGCCTCCTCTCGATCAGCCTTACGTGCTCGCTTCGCCTCATTCGCCTTTTTATCTTCTTCGTTGTTTGGTGCGTCGTAGATGGGTTATCTGCAAACTCCGCCGGCACGTAGTTGGTCCCACGTGAAATACGCTGGGAAAATGTGTAGTCCTCCACGGAGTACTGATTTCTCACCACACCGTCCATCATCTTCTGTGTACGCACTTGCACCGGGACGGCGTCACCTACAGCCGCTGCGAAGGTCCTGAACCACTTCGCCAGCCATCGGATTTCGATCTTACTAGCGTTAAATTTAAGGTGATCCCCGTGACGTCTTACTGACAAGACCCCGCTCTGGATCTGACGCCGGTAGCGTGTGATAGTAGCCGTAGACACTCTAAAGGCGGCGCACCATGATTCGCGGCAGACTCGCCCCACGAAACGGGTCCCAATGCCATGACGTCGTACGGCCGTGTCGGACTTCATCAGCATGGTCAGTGCGGTCAACACGCTTTGCTTCTTCTCCTCCACAGTCATCTGGGTAAGCGAGCACAGCAGATTCTCCAACTCCGCAGTTTTCTGAGCAGGCATCGCTCCTCGCACTGATCGCGGGGTGCGCGACAACGACAGCACTGGACTTACGGCTGGCGATCGGCATGTTCCAGGCGGCCGGCGTGCTGCGAGGGAGTCCCGCGGCGTCTGCTGGACGAAGCGTATCTTCTCTGTCGATAGACCTGCTCGATATTTAGACTTTGAAGAAAGCCCCCATGAGAATTTTCACTTAAGTGCAATTTATACTGGCCAATCTTTTAGGTCGTTTTTCGATAAACCCAACTGGTGCGTAAGGATCATTTTGTTTGACGCGGGCTCATATGCAAGTTCGCTAGCTCAAGGCAACAACTTGCGTCCAGTTCATGCGGGCTAATTCCTTCCCCGTCGCAGGTTGTCAGGTTGCTTCACCCAAAGGTTTTGTAATTTCTTGCCCTCCATATCATGAAAATCGTCGGTCTTCGTCGTCCTCCTCCTCCCACCAACCGAACTAGTCCAGCTCCCGTTTAATCGTACACGCCTTGCTCGCCCATCTACTCGCCTTTCGTTTTCTCTTTTCGGTCTTTCAGCCACCCTGTCTTACGGGCAAGGTAGTTCGTTTGCTTAATCAACGTGCTAAGCGTTGTGCTACAAAGCCAGCTCGTGCGCGTTTAGCACAAGTTTTGGCGGCCTTTCTTGCGAGTCGGGGGACGGCGTAGTGTTGGTGGCATGTTGCGTGGAATCGAGTAGAATTAGAAATGATTTGTACCTAGCTACCTATCTGTACAAGTTGCCTCCAACCATTCCGCCTACTCTTTTCTCCCTCCTACTTGTAGTTTGTAATCAAAGATCTTTTTAGCTGTTGAAAATATAACAATGCTACTCTGAAGCACCAACGCAGCGCTTTGCACGCTACGCACCTCTCCGACAAATCGCAGTGCTTATAATAAGATTTGAAAATTCCTCTTTTTATAGACAAACCACATTCCGCTCAGCGTGATCTACCCAAAACCGGGCATTGTCTGGTGTCAAGAAAAGTACGGAAGCACGACCCAATCAAAAAAGGCAACGAATGTCACTCGGGATAGAGTAACGGGCAGCACTATTTTTCTTCATAATATAAAAGGTGCCTCTATCTAAAAGGCGCCTTAATCTCAAAATGCGTTTTAAAAAACTTCAGAACACAAAGCACATCGTGACGTGAAGTAAATAAATATATATTTCTTTAAATTCTGTAGATGTTGTCGATGCACAGTGCGGGTATTTGTCTGCGTTTCCCCGCCAACGTGGGTGGAAACTTTTGTTAGGGCCATGGGTCAGGGTATCGTAGCGACCACTTGTAAGTATTTAGGTGTATGTTGGGAATGAATCTAGGTTGTCGGTGGGTTCCTCGCATAGCCAAAGTTTAGCTAGGGGATGGGCTACACAGAAGAAGGTATCGGGATTACTTTTGGTATATCTTGAAGACGAAAGCTCGCACTGTCCTGAGGGTGTTGCGTATACATTGGTTCCAGATGAATCACTTGAAGGCGTTGCGGTGGCGGCGAAACAGGGTGGTTTGGATCCAGATGTTCTGATAAAGTCAGGTTATCGCCTGGTTCCAAAATAATGCTGGGTTGTGTTGATGCTTTTGTTGCCTTCGTCTCTTGGTCCTGCGTGCTGAAATTCGTACTAGTACTACAACTAACTCTATTATGGTTTCCAAGTGGTACGTCACGTCGGATCCACCAATGCAAGAGATAGTCGCTTGTCTTAAACAGAAGTTTGTTAAAAGCTAAATATAGTTCATTATGGGAGGACTTGAGCCAGTACTTGCACGCCATGTGTGTACCCACAACAGGGGATGTATCCTGGAAACCGAAGTGTAACACCATTTTATAAATAGCATCGTACAACACGTTGTTTATACTTCCACCACTGAAGATCGAGACAGTTCGGCTAGCCCAACATTCAAGTCAGATAACACTGTCCGATTGTGGTCGAAGTCAGTTTCAGTTTCTGATTTTGCAGCAGCATAATAGGTAGCCATTAATATATCCATAGCGAGTGTGTTACGGTACGCGTCTTCCCGAGGCGCTGATTCTCCTCTGACTTATTCCGAGAACTTGCCTGACCCCTACTCAGATATGCCATCGGCGTACCATTGCCGAAGTCGCTGATAATCTTATGTCCTGAGTGTTCATACACGCGAGAATACGATCAGCTAAGATCATGGTCTGGTCGGGTTATCTTTGGTAGTCATGGGATCTTACAAGTTTTGTAAACCCCATTCAAAGTCTTAGTTTTACTCGATAACCAGCGCTGCACGATTGGCAAACATTGTTCATCCCCATCGTTGCGAGAATGTCAAGCAAGGGAGCATGATATAAATTCGTTTTGTACGTACAATCAAGAATGCTTATCTCTGGATGACGAACGTAGAACTTATTTAGGTCAGTATGTGACTACAAAAAAATCTTACATGACAATCATCTTCCAATACATAACGGTAGAAAAGCCCATACTCGTTCAGCATAGAGAATAGCGCTTCACTGGTAGTCCGCACAGGCTACAAACCAAATTTATCCACGAATCGTACATATATATATGTTTAAGCCGTAACCTTATCTACGTCACAGCGATGCCAGGGGCACGGTCCTGCATTCGGGTCACAGCTTGCTGAATCAATCATTCATGAAGTAGATACGACTAAAGCATTTGTGAAAACGATGACCGCATGGACATATAAAAAATATGACCGCACATTCTGCATACATACGTGACAACGCCTTCGCTCCCGATAGGCAACCCCGGACAAATTGCATAGCATTGGAACCGCGACTACGCAAACCGTCGATTCCAGTATCCGACACACATCTTGTGGTCTCGGTTCATTCCGTTGGTCGGCGTCACTTCAGGTGACCTCAGCTCCAAGTGACATAATATGTTTTTATATGAAATTTACTGACCTTTTGCCTGTATCTTTGAGATTAGTTGCAACCACTAGATTTGCAACATCTTCGCGGTCTGTGTTGCCCTGATGTTTACTAAACGATATACACCAGCAGCTACGATCCGAATCCACTTCCATCATTTGTTTCAGCTCCACTTTCTGCGTGATATTCACTTTCTCTAAGTCTCCGCAATCGCAGTTTCGCTTGTAACGAGCATTCCGTTTTTCGCTTTCTTTATCCACTGGATCACAGTTTGCTTTTTGCTGATGCCTTTGTAGATTTAGTCGAGCAGAGAACGTGTGCTCACAGACACTGCACCGAAGGTCATGGCTTTCTTCATCTTCAGCATTCGCTGACCTTTGCATACTCAGATAAGGATACTCCGACAAGAAGAGCCCAAACAGCGGCGACGGTCACTGATCCGCAATAGTGTAACGTGGAGTGTGCAATATTTCTATCGTTTTTGTAGCACTGACGCGTTCAAGAACATGTCGCTGCATTCACTAATACAGCGACGGCGCTGTTCAGGTGACGGCGTGCTTGCCGGCTTGGTGCTGCTTCGTCTGCTGGGTGCTGGTTGACTGCTGGGCGCTGCTCGTTGGCTTGGCGCTGCGGCGATGGCGCGTTCGAGCGTCTGTCGGCTTAGGCTTGACTTGTCGATTTCTTGTAGATTGTCGAGCTGCGCTGATGCTAGAGGGCTGAGCGCTAATTTTAGCCCGTTTCAGTGATGGTGACCAAAGAAAACGGGGCTAATTCTGAGCGTGAAAGTAGCATAAATTTCAACTTAGTGTGCTTTGTGTTGCCCATTACCCTATCACAAATCGGCGGTATATAGCAGCGTGAACGGTGAATAAAACGGATAATGCATACAGATGGCAGATCCAAGCATTTAATAATCAGATTTGAGATAGATTAAGTCTTATTCAAAAAGCTTCGAGATGCCGAGGCGGTGTCGGAAGTTCTAAACTGGTTAACGCTGTTACTGTGCAATTATATAATCGAGTTTTTATATTTTGATCTTGGGACGTCCAACAATTTGGTGGGATCACCTCGAAATAGACCATTTACGATGGTCAGGAAGAGAGCAGCACGAGGAAGGATAGCTGAGTCAATGAAATCTGCACACATAAGGACAATTGCATCGACAAAGTCAATCCGATCGACAGACTGTGCAAGAGTTGAAGGCGATGTTGTTTACAGCCACAAAAATACCTTTAACTGCATTGATTTCGTTGGCGGTCTCATCGAACATGCGTTAAATTCGGGCTACAGCTTAGATCAGAGCAATTTAACTCCGTATCTTTTGGTTATAAAATCGATAGCGATGGGACTTCGATCTTGAGTGTTGGAGGCGATAAAGATCCCTTCATAATAGCAGTTCTTCCAAACGCATGATGTAAAACTTGGATCGTATCGGACCTTTCAAGCTAAACAAATAGGGTTCTCGCTCTTCGTTTGTGAAGTGTCGGATGTTGGTCGCTCATTTGTCCCTGTGGTAATGTTCATGACATCACAATGAACGCACGACCGGTATGCCGTGATACCAACCTGCAATGTCCCAACAGGTTTTGGAGATTGCTGGTCATTAAAATGCATTGATTGCTATATGGGAGATGCTGAAGATGCTCAGCTAAAATGGTTCTGTTGAGAATATTCGGCTAATATCTACAACTTCGAAAATAATGTCCTTTTTTCACATCATGTCAAATGTGAAAAAACGAAATCTACTATTGTTCAGAAAGTTCGACCAGAGATGAGATAGAATACGAACATGTAACTGATATTGCTTTGGAGAATGGCAAAAATTTCTGATCCGCACTTTTCATTTCTTGAAGTCCGAGTGGGTTAATGTCAGAGTCAATAAATGGTACTGTTACCATCCATTCCCTGGGCTCGCGAATATGAATGACCCGGCCGAGACTTTCAACAAACTGATAAAATGCGACTACACTTTACATGTGAGTCTTAAATTGTTTTTGAGAGACTGCAGAAAATTTTGGCTCTCTGTCAACACCAATCTTTTTCTGGAAGAGGTTGTCAGATGAACCGAAACCGAACGTAGAAATAGTTGCAATATGAAATAACTGTGTGAATCGTTGAGGATACAAGTAAGTCAGCGTCACTAACACATCCGTTTTCTTCTTAGTTAGGTGAGACACAGCAGACGCTAAACCAAAGCGATGTAAATGAAAGGCGAGCGGAAAGATGGGGCCAACCCACTGCTGTCTGAAACGTGCACAACGACCAGAAGCGCTGTTCTTCCAGAGCTGTTTACAAAATCGCATTCTGCGTCCACCTGGTATGTGCACTTATATGTCGAGGTACTTTGTACTAGAATGGACAAAAGACGTGTGTTTGGCAATAGTCGCAGTACCAACGCAAACACGATCGGAGACACTGCTACTCCCAGTCAAATACTCGGGAGCATAGATCATGATCGGCATACCGGTCAAGATTATAGACGAGCAGGTCAATATGGACGCACACATTATGTTGACCCACCGGTCAGCGCGGATGCACAGGTCGTCGCAGAAGCACAGGTCGGAACGGACGCACTGGCCGATTGGGGAGGGGGTGACTGGTCAGGCATTACGGGATTCCGCTGGAGATTAAGGATGAATCAGAGAACGAGGAGGTAATTTTGGAGGTACAGGTCGTAGCAGCCAAGGCGTAGCTTCTGTACGGAACCGAGGAAGAAGATCTATAAGGGATATAACATGCGTTACATCATTAATAGAATCCTACAATTTTACTAAGATTTGGACAGAAAGTAGACAAACAACTAGCACATTTCGTACACACGCTTAAAATTCAATATTTTTATTTTACTTGATTAAGCATATGAAGGATTTTAATAGAATTTGGATTAATATTTTATTCATGCCAACGCGATAAAATTCCTATACGTAGTAATGGTATTCCTTCGGCAAGTTGGACTAGTATTTATCGGGAGCATTGGCCAACCTTTGCTTTGCAGTATAACTGGATTTGGGGGTCAAAGTAAATATCATGATCAAATCTCGTTTCGGACGGAAAACGGTGGGTAGCGACAGCGAATCGTGCATGTGCAGGACTAACAGAGACAAGAATCCCTGACTTCAAGCTTCAACATTAAAACGAAAGTCATTGCATTCTCATTTCAACAATGAATCTGTCGTGGAAAACAGCTTTGCGGCTACATCAGACTATAGCCATCATTCACAATACGAGTAGGTCACATTATTGTACATGTAGCCGTTGTTTATAAAAAAATAGTAGGTCAGGTTATTTAGCGAATAGCCTCAGTTGTTCATAATAATTTCCCAATGAGCCGGTTCACCGGTTCACCGGTTCATCTAAAAAATGATCGGCGGGGCGAAAGCTGAGATGAGTGCCCTCACTTTAGTTTCGTCCCCATCTCTGACACGGTAAAAATAGCAACCCGTCAACGGCCAGCGGTCCTAGACCCAGCGCTGAAAACAGCATCCTAAGTGAAACACGAAGGATGCTGTGCGGCATCTCTAAGTGCTAAAGCCTACGCTTATGAGTTCGACAAATAAATATTAGAGTTTGAATGCACTGACACATGAAGCCGGGGATCGCTTTCGTTTACCAGGAGTAGTCGCCGATTCAAGCTTGCCAAATCCGATATGCGGTACTGGACTACGTCGTCACGTGTTTGCGTGAGAATGGGAAAGTATCATTCGCTAATACTATGAGCGACTATCGAACCAGGCCCGAATTGTCATTCTGAAAGACAGTACCCAGCGTTCATGTGCTAGGCGATTTATGGCTCATTTGAACCCGAATAGCATACCAGCAGCTCAGACTGAAACTCTATTACGTGAGCACACAGCATACAAAGATGGCTGCGCAGAACAGGGTGGAGACGGCCATACGCAGCAGGACATGATGACCATCGATACACAGGTGGAGGGGGGCAGATCAGTAGTGCAATTAGCACGATGGGAACATGGACAAGGATAAGGTGGGACATTGAGAGAAGATAGATGATGTGATTCACGGGCTGAAGGACACGGGGAAAGCCGGCGCTATGAACATGAGAGATGAGAGTACAGTTGATGAATTATCGCGTTGGCGTGCGGAGTTAAGGCTTAGATCTGGTTAGTCAAAACCGTAACATATCAGACCGCCAATGTGTTCCAGAGCTTACGGTCATTCAATTTGCACAAAAGTCACAGGTTATTGCACGCATGCTGAAAGCGGTGGCGCCAGTCGCAGTATAGTCATCTGACGGTTATATTCTACCATGGGCGTCATTCCGTGTTTCTAGAAATCCGCTCTGGAAGCGAGCGTGAAGATGCTGCCATTGCTTCTCCACATATATACCTCACTCAATTGCTGATTGTAAGAGTTATAATCTCACTTACGTGCGATTCATGCTACGAGTACGCGCTTGATACTCAGGTGGATTCTTACTACTGTGACCCCTATGAGATGGGGATATTTGAAACGTTCTATGGCATAAACGCGATCCGATAATTTATTCCGTACTTGCGATCGTGTTACTTAAAGACCAGAAAAAATACAGCCATCGGTTTGGTGTGATGCAGAGCTCATCGTCGATGGCGCACCTTTCCCAACCTGAAATGGGGGTACCTAACCTATTTTACAGCATTAAAACACTCGATTCATTTGTTAGGATATCTGGTTCTGTCAAAAGTACAATTAGTAAGTTTAACGCAAAACAATGGACTAACGATAAGTCTAGTATAAGATATTTTAAGTGACGGCGGTGTTCTCGACCTCGAGCTCTTTGCTGTTACCGAGATATGGGGGCTTAAAGCTGACGCCAATGTTGCTGTGTCAGCCAGGTGTCTCCGTCATTTTCCAAAATACTCATTCAAATTTTGAAAGAACATATTTTTAGTCATTGTAATTGCTGTGTTTTCCATTGAGTGGTCGTCCACGAGGCCGGCCACACAGGCGGCCTCGCAGGGCGCAGGGCACACGGGTACAAAAAGTTACAAATGGTAGACAAAATCGTTAAAGTGAGATCGATCGCTGTTTTTTGAGTTAAAATAGCCTTCGTCGAGGAGGAGAGAGGGAGATGGAGTGCTTGGGGTGGCTGGCGCGAGTTTAGAAGTGCCCGCTGCCAAACGCCTGGCAATCACCACATCGATGGTTGCCTTCCCTATATTGAGCATTAAACTATTTACGAGAATACATATGATGTCTGGCTCTAACAAGATATCTGTTACACCCCCACCCCATTAAAAGATTAGCCCCCATCTTGAACTGTCGTTTCGTCTTCAACGTCGTCGCGTCTTAGAAGTTGCATTTTTCCGCGTCGTCAGGTTCTGAGTCGTTCCGCAGCTACTTGTGCGCTTGCTTGTTGAAACTGCCTGCAACTTCTGGTCTTCGTGCCTCTTCATAAAGCAAATTCCTCGGGCAAGCTCAAGTCTATTCTCGTGCTTCCCTCCCTTTGGCGTTTGTCTTTGTCTGGACATTGTGTGCGCTACAGCCAGCAGCCGCTGAGGTCGCACGATGACGAGGGGGAGAACGAGACAAAACGCTGCTAGGTCTAGTGGGCGGTGCCTTCAACGCTCCAGACTCGCTGCTCGAGCCTCCCGTGCTGTGACTCTGCTTCGCTCTGCTCGTATCACCACTCAGCGCTGGCATGTGTGGCTCATTAAGGACCGAGTTGATGGTCCTGTGACGCGCAAAAGCCTGTACCTTGTACACTACATCGTGGGACCTGGTGTCACCGAGCATTCATGGGACCCACGGTGGCTCCTACTGGTTTGACCGAATATCAGGACTTGGTGGACCGCTTCAAAATCCATGGTGATGGCTTCACTTTTGCCCAGTACTGTCTTACCCAAGAGGACCCGTTTGCGTTGACGATTGGAGAGTCACCTTCGGGTCGGTGCGGATTTGATGCTTAGCGCTGGCAGTGATAAATCTTAGCATCCTGACTTGGTTCTCGAGCGATGGTGTCGATCGCTTGTATGATGAGCATCTTGCCCGTGCCCGACCACTTTAAAACTGTGGAGTGATGTGGTCCACACTGGAAATATTTGTCCGCAGGATGAACGCCGTGGCTCGCATGCGTGGTGATCCGGAGCACTGTCGAGATACACTGGCAGTCAATTAGTGACAGCATGTCCTCAGCGGTCCTGATGCTGCTCTTGGTCTCGATAATCTTCTGTTAGCTCCGGGGTATACGTTGTGGCGGATCGCACTCCTTACCCAATTCAAAGGTCGCATGCTTTCGTCCTTGAGGTGACCGTGGGGGTCGTTTCGCTTGGGACTCGGAAGCTGCTCGCGTGCCCCTCGTCGACTACGCATTCTCGTGGTTGGGCGTGCAGTTCGTTCGGTGTGTGATTGTTCGCAGCTAAGCTTCTTTCGACAAGTGGTAAAACTACCATTCTGCATATGTTGCCCACCTTGAATACATCATCTTTGATTTTCTTGAGTCTTGCTTTGGGTTCTGTGGACATGTCGTTGTACCCAAGATATCTAAATTTGGGATCGCCACAGTTATTCCCCTAAATTTAGGTACACTTCCGTTTTTGCTAACGTCGGCGCTTGTTCTTCGCTTCATACTCTTGGGTGAGACCGAAAACTTGATGTAAATTTCCCAGTGGTTCCCATGTAGGCTTAGCTTCACCCACCCACCGGATGTGGTACTGTATGACGCCAAGGCGCTTGTGCTTGCCAATAACAGCTTCCACAAGCCGTCCCACAGTGCCATCATGTATGATGACCTGGTGGGGTCTTGATAGTCGGGACAGCGGCTCGTACGGCTTAAGCGAACCCATGTTGAACACGGGATGAAGCTTGAGACCGGTTGGCACTTTAAGTCCGTAAGCGTGTTTGTGGACCTTGCGTACGACGGAGTACGGTCCAATCCACTTAGGGCCGAGCTTGCGCGAGTTGGGGAATCCTGTATGTGCTGTGTCGAAATTCTTGATGCTCAGATACACACGATCACCCACCTTGAACTCTTGTCCCTTGCGTCCCTTGTCGTAAGCATCTGCCATATGGGCTTGAGCATCTTCGAGAGCTTTTGGCACTGCCGTAGCACTGCAGCGTGATGCTCAGTAAATTGGACACCTTGTTGTCGTCCATCCTGTAATTTTCGTCGTTTTGATGCTACAAGAGCTGACAGCGGGTTTGCTGCTACGTAGCCAAGATCAGCCTCAAACGGCGACATCTTGATGCTGGAGTTGACAGCTGAGTTGATAGCAAACTCTGCATTCGCCAGTTTTACATCCTAGTCATCTTGTCTAGGCGATATAAAACATCGTAGATACTCTTCGAGCGTATGGTTGGTACGTTCGGTTTGACCGTCACCTTGTGCACGGTATGCTACTGTCATCTTAAGCTTTGTCTCGACGTCTTCGAAAACTTGGCTCCATAATCCAGAGATAAACTTCGTATCGCGATCTGATACAATGTCTTGTGGCATTCCGTGAAGCCTCCAAATGTTATCGATGAATAGTGCTGCGACTTCTTGAGCTGACACAGTCTTCGTCGTGGGTATGAAGTGAGAACGCTTGGTCAGTCGGTCAACTACCATCTATAAAGCATTTTTTTCCACGTAGTATCTGGAAGATCCGTAATGAAATCCATCGAGATAGAACGCCATCGCTCATCTGGAATCTGTAAAGGCTCCATCAAACCCGGGGTCTTTGCAAGCCGCGGCTTGTTTCGTCGGCAGTCTTCCCAATTAGCAATGTATTTTTTGACCGTTCGAATCAGGCGTGTCCAATGTCAGTCTGCTTGCAGCTTCAAGTAAGTGCGATCAGTACCAAGTTGTCCGCCGTATTTGGAATCGTGGACTTCCGCAATGATACGGTGACTAAGTGCTAGCATATTGGGTACAACAATGCGTGGCTTCGCGTCAGTCGAACCTTGGTACCATAGCCGATTGTTGTCCTCGAAGTAAGCCTTGTACTGTTTTCCGGATACTCCACGAGTTGTAGAACCAGCATTGCGCTTCTTAATCACACGTCGAATGTCCTGAATGACCTGGTCGTTCCCGTAACCTTCGATGATTGTTTTGATCAAGTCGCTTTCTCTGTTACACGTAGTTGGTAATTGGTCTCATTGAAGCTTGGGACCAGTAGATCGTAAAACTCCTTTGTCTCAGGCTTGAGATCTTGTCTTCTGCTAAGCGCGTCGGCAAAACCATTCTTGGCTCCAGGGAGATACGCGAAAAATGGCTGGTACTCCGCAAGTATGTCGTACCAACGGGCGAGACGTCGGTTTGCCATTTTCTGCTGGAATATGCCTTCGAGAGATTTGTGATCTGTCTCGATCATCACTGGCCGATCCAAACAGTAAATCCAAAACGCAGCTAATGCGTTGACAATGGCAAGTAGCTCCTGCTGCTGCGTAGGATACTTTAGCTCTGCTGACTTCGTCTTCCGACTTGCGAATGCAATCGGTCGTTCGACTCCATCGACCACTTGAAATAGCTCACAACTGGCAGCAAACTGGCTCGTGTCGGTTCGCAGATGCATTTTCTTCGTAAAGTCTGGCAGATGTAATACAGGTATGTCCGCTAATCGTCTTTTCGGCTCCTTGAATTTCTTGAGTTGAGCTGTGTTCAACGTGATCTTCGAGTCCCGCTGATTCTTCTTCTTGAGCAGTGTGGACAATGGCGCGGTCAAGTCTGCGTACTGCTCACAAAAGCGTTCCACGTATCCAGTGAGCCCGACGAAACTGTGCAGTTGTTCTTGTGTCTTGGGTACTGGCCAATCTCGGATCGTCTGCACTTTGTCCGGATCGATGCGAACACCGTTGCGCCCGATAAAATCACCGAGACACGAAATTTCTTCTGCGCAGAACACGCACTTGGACAACTTGACGTAGAGCCTGTTCTTCTTCAAAAATTCCTAGCACGTCACGCAGAGCTCGCAGATGCTCGTTGATATCCTTCGACTGTGTAGATGTAGATGTCATCGTAGAATGAACGCGTATGTGACAGTCTCTTGAACAGTGATGACGTCAACCGATGCATTGTTGCAGGAGCATTGCTGACTCCCATTGGCAACACCAGGTACTCGTACAGCCCACTAGGGCTTATAAAACGGTATACTTGATATGATCCGACTTCATTCGTACTTGATAGTGTGCGGACATCAGATCCATACACGAAAGGTAATAGGCGCCTGCCATACTGTCGAAGAAATCTTCCATGCGCGTCATCGGTTCGCTCTGTCGGATCGTGTTATTGTTGAGATATCGGTAGTCATGAACAATGCGCCACCCAACTGGTTGTCGCACGCAAAATGTTGGTGCTGCATGAGGACTGATGCTTGGACGGATCAATCACTTGGAAATTATCGCTCGTACCCACTTGTCGATCTCAGTTTTCTGTTCAGGTGATAACCGCCACTGTTGCCGATACACGGCAACATTTTGGTCCTTCGCATCGATATGATGCTCGATTTCACGTTGCATGGGCAATCCCTCAGGAAGTTCCGGCTTGAAAGCGCTGTCCTTATACTCTTCTAGAACTGGAAATGCTGGATTGAACGAATCCCAATAGGTTTGTAGAAATCGTTTGGCTTTTTTATCCAACATTGTCCGTTCCGTCGTTACGCCTGATATCTCGCTCAATCTCCTGGATCGTGTAGTTCGTCAGCACAATCATGAAATCATGTTCAGGCTGGCCCTCTGCAGGAAACCGCAGAAACTTTCTCAGCGTCTTCCTTGTGATGTACTTGGTTTCAACTCATTCTGAGTCAACTACTCCAAGAGTAAACAGTGCCTCTACTTTGGCATTCTTTGTCTCTCCACGTCTTCAATCGGTATTTCAGCTGCTTCAGCTTCGCCCTCCAAATGCGTTTCTGGAACGACGGCTTGACAGGAATAACGGCTTATCGTAGGTGATCTTTCGCTGGCCACAGCTCTGTGAAGCCCGGAACCTATAGTCGGACTGTACTTCCCGCAGGGAGTCGAAGTTTCAGCTTCTGAGGCTCCGAATGAGTCGTAATTCTTGAAGCATCGACGTTTCCAGTCGATATCTAGTTGTACATCCACAAAGAACGGCATCCCGAGAATGCAGACGAATTCATCTGGGATATCGAACACGACAGCGACACACTGGTAGTTGGGTACATCCGTGAGTCGAATCTTGATCTTCACCAATTCTAAGATGGCTTCACCCGTCTTATTGTCACCGAGATTCACTCTGATTGTTCGTTCAGTATATACTTGAGTCTTCAGTTCTTGTCTCTTGACAAACTCAAGCGACACATATACTGTAGTAGCACCACAGTCCAATAGAAACTTGGTCCTGATCTTGTTTTCGCACTGCACCATATTTCCTTCAACCGAAAACAATGGCGCACGGCAGTAGACAAGAGGGTCTTCGCAAAGGAGAATCAACGTAGCTTCGTTTACAGTTACATTTTCCTCGCTAGGTCTCGCCACTTCAGGTCCCTCTTTACTTGCGTGGCTGATCGTTGCCCTGCTCGCCCTTGAGCTTCTTGCAATCGCGCTTGAAATGTCCAGGCTTCTTGCAATAGTAGCAGACAGGTCCATCTTTGGTCTGTTCCCCAGGTGCGTAGTGACCAGGCTCGAACGACTTTCGCTCGAATGGTTTCTTGCTCTTGAACTGGCTCGATCGCGAATGTTCACGTGGGCGTTGGTCACGTTCTGGTTTTTCGCGACTGAACTTGCGCTCGCCACTGAAGTAGGATGTCTCGTACTTGACAGCTTGGTCCATTGCTTCGCTCAACGTCGTCGAGTTCTGTAGCTTGACGTAGGCTTGCGTTGCGCGCTTGAGACTATCGCAGTAGTAACCCACTTGATCCACTTCGCTCATGTTCTCCACACGAAAAATCAGTGCTGAGTACTTGCCGTTGTAGTCTTCGATGTCGTCGACTTGACGGAGTTGACGCAGCTTCTGGCGCAGAACGGCTTGGTAGTTGGAGACCTTGAAATGCACGAGGGTGTCGTGAGAGAACCGTGCCCACGTCTTCTCCTCCGTTGGTGTCCTTGATGCCCATAACAGGAACTATCCGGACGCGGGGTCCTCCAGCAGTGCCGGTGATGGCTAGGAGCGTCTCGTTGTCGTCGGACGTATCATGGCCATGAATGCGACACAGTGTCTCCATTTGGAAGAGCCACTGGAGCACGTCTTCTCTGCGCTTCCCTTTGAACTTGGACACACTGCTTGGCTTGGTCAGCGTCACTTGTCGCTGGGCTTGACGGTTGGATTGAAGCGTTGCGATTCCGGCACGCAGCTGAGCAACCTCAGCTTCCAGCTCAATCTTCTCTCCTTCCTCCATAGGTCTTGAGTCTTGGGGCCCGTTACGCGTCGTGGAAGGCCATGGCCGTCTAGTTTGGACCAACAAGTGCTACCAGTGGGAATCAAAATAGACTTCGCCGAAGAGGAGAGAGGGAGGGGAGTGCTTGGGGTGGCTGTTGCGAGTTTAGTAGTGCCCGTTGCCAAACGCCTGGCAACCACCACATCGATGGTTGCCTTCCCTATATTGAGCATTAAACTATTTACGAGAATACATATGATGTCTGGCTCTAACTAGATATCTTGTACAATTTCTCGATGCGATGTGCTCTACTGGCCAGATAAGCTACAGTAATCTGCATCAATAAGTAACGGGTCACAGATTATAAACGTGTGAGACCCTATATCTGATTCTCTTGCTTTCTCATCTAATAAAACCTCTATTAAAATTCATTTCTCTGGCAGAGTTTATGTCATATCAGGCATTACTTATTTAGGCAGATTACTGTACTACTAATAACCCCAGCTCCTCACAGTTGTACATTAATTGACGATTAAGTACAGATGAACCCTCAATTGTCATGGCGTCGGGAACGGCAAAATTACTCTAATATAGGGAGGGGCATTCCAATCTCGGGGTGTGCAGTTTTAGGGGTACACTAAGGTGCAGCTTCAGCTATTCATCCAGCAGAGCACCTAGCAGCCAACTAATTGTGCTCAGAGCTCACAAAGCTCATTTTGCAATCTCTCTCGTTCGCAATGCCGTCGCCAACGAAAACATCTTGAATGTCGCTCATTTATGCTCAAAAGCAGCAAATTTATAATATAGTGCTGAAAAATTATGCAATATCCATGGAAAACTCAACCTGACTGTGTGGATTTCTGTAACATTGTTTCGGGTATGATTTTAGTACAGTACGTGCCGATACTAGACACCTTTTGCTCACGTATTTTACGGGAAAATGTTGGCATGGCCGTGACACAGGGATAGGGGTGTTCAAGACCGGGCCAACTTTTTCGTCAAAAGCTTTCGTTCTTTACGGAAAACGGGCCCCCTTTCGGTAAGGAACCAAACTCGTCGAAGCTCAAGGAATTCGCAGCATACACATATTAAAATGCATTAAATATCAAAGGTAATTTGACAAGCTATCACATATCTCGAGGGCGCCTTCACCATTTACCAAATGGACGGCAACGCCACGGACGGATACATCTGCAACGACGCCAACTGGGACGCCAACGCGCGCGGCACCGGAGTAGACAAGACAAAGGTTGCACCCAAGAACAACAGCAACGTATACACGGCATCTAGGAGTAGCAGCACAATGGCTAGTGGCAGTTTCTGTGGCCACAAAACTAGGTCCAAGGCTCCGCTGTCGATAAGTCGGTGCCTCCATTCTAAGGTCACCTGCAGTCCAGTTCCACGCCTAACGTCGTCCGATACACAGCAGCAGCTATGTAGATCTATTGCTACAAAATGTTGGGAAGTTCCGTTGTCCTCGCCGAGCAGTGGAAGCGAGCACAGCTCTATGACTTTTAACTGCGATTTGTTGTTAATGAACAAATGACGTAATTTACGTGAGCAAAGGTGTCAAATCTCCTCAGGCGCATTGAACGTAACGTAAAAGGCAGCTGCGCGAGTGCCACTCCTCGGATTCCGTAAAATACGTGAGCAAAAGGTGTCTAGTATGGCCAGGGTTCGCCGCGTCGCCTTTTACAGATTGGCACCCGTCTCGACTGACTGGTTTTTCCCAGCCGTTTTGTGGTTTTTTAGTGGTTCACCTCGGGTCCATCGGGCCGAGTCGTTTTCAACATATTACCGGTAGAAACCGCACTCATAGGAGTTCGAAGCCATTGAGCTTGAAGAAAGATCGATCATTCTCTGCGTGCAGCCCAATTAGGCGCCTTCGGTTCACTTCCGGAAAGAAGCAGGAGGAGCACGCACACTAGGCTAGAGAGTCGTCATCAACGCGACCTGATGGCTCGCTACAAAGAGCATTTTATCCAGGTCGATAGGACCCCGAGAAAGAAGGGGTACAGGTTCCGATGCAAGCACTTCGTGTGGCGGGGCAGCAAACAAAAACATTCACTGGGAGAGTAGAAAACTACAAGCGACATCTCGATGGCTCCGCTGTGCTTCACCATTTCACAACGTATGGCAGACCACAGCGACGATTTGCATTACCCGACGGAACCGTGCAAAACTGAAACCTCGCCATATTTCACGTTAAGGTTCACGTTGCTCAAAATCATAGTCTCGTGACCCCAGCGGAACTCGCCATCTTTCGAACAACAATCACCTTCCTCACGCGATACGTGTGACCCCATGGATTGTCGTTGTTGATCACGCTGTCAGGTCCCAGCTCAGGCATCTCGATAATTCGTTCCAGCGCCACTGTAGCCTGCGCGAGCATGTACACAATGTTGGTGATCATGCGCATCGGTCCGTGGACGCGTTGGAAGAGTGCAATACTCTTGAAGACGATCGTCGGAGTCAGAAGACGCCGGTGTACGCTCCACACGACGCCACCCTCATAAATACCGGCATTTCCCGAAGTATCACGACACTTAAGCAGGCCAGTAGCCGTCGCATGACCAGGAACTTCATCTCCTTCGCTCGAGTCTGTTGGATCTGGCTCAGAAGTTGGATCTCGCACGCGTTGAACTTAACCGCCTTGAACACTTCTGTCACCTTCTTCATCCTCATGTCCTTGCTCATGCGGTACACGCGAACATGTACCTCGACATCATGTGATTGACGCCCAGCATGACCACGATTGCTCCCACGCCGGCAAACGCCGTCGTACAGCATGTAGCTGACGATCGAGATCTGCAGCGGGATTATTCAGAGCTGGTACAGCAGGAAGACCGTGCTCAAGATGGCATCGCTGTCCGCCGTGTAAATGTTGGTGATGGCCACCATGGATTTGTCCCTCCTGTCTTCGGCGTGGGGCCACAGGTCTTCCGGAACATAAGCGATTTGAACGATGCCACCAGCTTGATCGTGATGACCCCCAGTAGAACCTGGCGTAGTTGTTCGCCTGAGCCTGCAGCAGTTAGCGGCGAAGAGCGCGGCTTCCCAGAGCCCGACGGTCAGCAACACGGGCCTCTCGTCCGTGACCCCGCTCCGAACCAGCGCCGAGATACTGGAGACCGCCTGCTGTTAGTGCACGCCGGGCCCCAACAGGTTGCCGAGCATCGAGATGAGGCACGCGCTGCCCGTGAGCGCGACGCGGCAGGACAGCATGCCCAGGTCCTTACGATCGCGCACGTAAGTCGTCTCCTTGGTCGTGGTCAACGAGATTGAGACTTGGTCCGCCGAGCTGCAGCGCCTGTGAGCGAGTCGGCAGCACCATTTTTTGTCATACCGATATCAATTCGGAGCAATCGCAAAGACGGTCCATAAAAACCACCAAGAACCAGTGGGAAAGTGGTTCGGACCAATGGGCTACCCATGGGAAAAAGGGAAAAACCTGGTTTTTGGCGATCCCTGAGTATGACTGGCAGGCGGATTTGTGAGCTGATTTCATGAAATCCAGCTAGTATTCCGAGAGGAATTGGGGGATACACAAGGGCAGAAATGCCGGTGTCAATGAAGACTTCACACAGATCGACCCGGACGGAGGTGACTTTTCCCGAGTTAAGTACCCTTTTGGAGGCATATTTCTGAAATTTATATTCACATTACGTTTGAGGGGATTTAGTGATAATTACTTAGCTTTGTATTCCACGCGTGTCCAGCTGGTCATCGGGAACCGACATTTTATTCCATTTGAGCGGGTATTCCAAGTCTGGGGATCACTAATGAGGGGTTCATCTGTATGCGAGTTTCGGTGGCGTTTTCTCATAACTGAACCCATCTGTCCAGGCACGACACTTTGCACCGGACACGGCCAGTCCCTCATTCGTCCTATTCGTCCTATAACGTCCATGGGCGCCCCTCCGACTCGCGCGCGCTCCGCCAGCTCGGCGTCTACGTCGCGCCTGCCGCTCCGCTGCTTCTGGGGCTCCTGGTGGTGCTGGGGCTGGGCGCGCTGTCCTACGAGTTGTCGTTTGTGGCGCCCGACGGCCAGGACCTCGAGGAGTTCCAGGACGTCCTGCACGTCCTGGACGCCGCCGCCGCCGCCGAGGACCGCGAGCAGGCGCCGCCCGCGGGCGGAGACGGGGCGGGCGCCTTTACCCGGACGCCGTGTTCGCCACGGATTGGTCCACGCGCATTTCGGCGGGCGACATCCTGCACGAGAGCGCGCTACACCGCGGCTGCGTCACGCACAAGAGCAGCGTCATCCCATTCACGTTCGGGGCGACAGGGCAGGCTGAGGACCAAAATTTGGCGCAGCTGGTCAACCGAAGCGACGCGCAGCTGCTCCAGAAGCTGCGACAGTGTCCCGATGTGGACGTTTTCCTGCCTGAAGGACTGCGCTCTTTTGGGTACTGCGAGGACGCCGCGGCGTATACAAAGTGTGCGTTGGTGGAGGACAATTCTGGCTGGAAACTATTTTTAGACTTGATGCTGACTTTTGGGTTCGTATTCCTATTGGTATTGTTGTTGCTTGTTGCAGTTTTAGAGTCGAGGATGTTGCCGAGATGGGTCCTGGAGCTGCAGTTTGAGGACGAGGCGAGAAACCGCACAGTGACGTACCACGACCTGTGTCCGAACACGCCCATGATTTTCTTCAATCACTATTGGGAGGGACTCCCCGAGGCGGCCGACTGGCCGGCAGCCAAACCTCTCTATCTGATGCCCAACATGGAGATGTACGAGCTGCAGAGCGAACACTACTGGCGTTCCGACGTCATTCTGTGCAAGACGGCGCTGTGTGCGCGGTACTTGCGCAAATGGTTCCGCCAGGAGGAAATCCGCGAGGTACTCGCGTGCTTTACACCCGCCACACCACTTCCAATTTGGCGTTAACGATCCGAAGTGAAATGACTTCAAGTGGAAAAGTGGCCATTCCGGAAAAGAACTTTTCAGATGTTTCGTTTTTGCACACTGCCGGCACAAGCATCCAGAAAGGAACTCGCCAAGTGCTCGACTGTTGGCTCTCGAAACCAGATTTGCCGCCGCTAGAACTCCACATGGCTCAAGATTTATTCGACGGCGCGTTTTCGAAACGTTACGCCAAACGGATTGAAAGTAGCAAAAATGTGTTTCTTCACACGGGCAGACTGGACCCAGCGGCTTTCGGCAAACTTATTACCGAAGGAACTTTTTTGTGTCCGAGCTTGCAAGAAGGTTATGGGCACTACATAAACCAGGCGAGAAGTGCTCGGGCATTTATTTTCACGACCGACATTGCGCCGATGAACGAACTGATTACACCTACATCCGGTGCTCTGATCCACGCACGGCCAATTGCCCATGACGGTCAATTTTTAGGTGGAACCTCTAAAAGGCCCATGCACTCAGAGGTGTGCCCGGTTTCGTGGCCGATTTCGGTGGTCGCGCTGTATGTGACGCAGTGAACGACGTGCTGAAAAACACCACACCGGAAGAGCGAGCTCGTCGAGCGGACAGAGCTCTGCAGCAGTACTACTTCGACACGGTCTTTTTCGCGCAGAAGATGCAGGAACTGCGAGATTTCGCGCGTGCCCAGAGCCACTTGGGTCGCTCGCACGGCACTTTGAGGCGGCACGATGATGAGTCGAAATTGTCGTCCAAGTCGTCGGAGCCGTAGGAGAGTGGCGACAGGTTTAGCTGGAGTAGCCCTTTTTGGAGAGTGATAATACAACAAGATCGTTAAAGCTGTCGCTAGCGGAGGGTCCTAGCAACAATGACAGCAGATCGGTGAGCGAATGTGACAGCGCGGAAACGGGAGACCGTCCTCCAAGGCTTCCGTCAATTCGGTTCTATGCGGTCGCTGCTAGATTTGCCTCGACCTCGGCCTGAAGATGACCGCCGCAACTTCCAAGCCCACCTCGAAGACCACCAAGCTGGCGACTGCAGCTGCTGCTGACGCTGTGGGTGGTTGACGACCGAGCTGTCGTTGGTGTCGCTGCTGAAGCTGCTGTGCCGGCGCAGACCGATGACGACTATTGCCACTACCCTCAAGCTGCAGAGGAATTTGATAGCTGGGTCCTGTGTGCCCTGCAGTAATCGAAACTCAGCATCTGAACAGCGGTTGTGATTCCGTTGACGTACTTTAGAGTCTCGTGGCCGTTCAAGTGATACTTTAAGGCGGAACGAGGAGGAGTTGTCAACCTCGTCAAAGTCCTCGGACTCTTAAGCAGGTGCTAAAAGCTTGTCCAAGACAAACGTTTTGATAATGAAGCAAGAAAGTGAACGACGGAGTGCTGAGCGGCGGGGACAAAGCACTCAGCCATGCCACGCTAAGACAGATGCGTCCGTTTTTCAGTGGTTGGTTGTGGTTTCACATATCTGCTTATTCCTGCCAAGGCGTCGGACGTTTCTTTCATTTTGGCTTTGGTCTCGCCATGAGGACGTCCGTAGTTCCAAGAGAGTCCTTGGGTTCTCCTTCAAAGAGCGTCAAGATTGCACTCCATGGCAGCTTGCAGAAGTCACCACTAAAAATGTTGCCACTATTGCTGACCATCCCGCTGATGCTGACGGTGTGGGCGATGTTGACCGAGCTGTCTCTGGTGACGCCAAGCCAAATCACAATCAACATTAATCTGGAGCTGCAGCAAGTACTGAAGTCTGCCGAGGCAGCAGCTGAGATTCCACAGGATGAAGAGAGCGAGTCTCAATCGGTTGAGGTGGCTGCGTTGTACCCCGACGAAGTGTTTGAGACGGACTGGAGCGAGGTCATTGAGCCCAGCGAGATCCTTCACCAAAACGCACTTCACAGTGCCTGTGTCATGCACAAGAATAGTGTTGTTCCTTGGACATACGGTCGTCCGGGGCAAAGTGAAGCCGAAAACAATCGGCAGCTTATAAATGAGAGTGATCCAGACCTGTTAGCCAAGCTGCGCAAATGCCCAGATGTGGATGTTTTCCTGCCGGGACCAATTCGTGGCTTTGGTTATTGTGAAGATGCTACTGCTTACACGAAATGTAGGTCCGGCCCTGCTCTTTTGACTTCTTGATCTGATGTTGCTGACGATAATACTTTTGCGTTGACATTGAAATTGACAGTTCTGGAATCGCGGATATTGCCCCGATGGGTGTTGGAAGTGAAGTTCGAAGACAAAGCGCGCGATCGCTCGATTACGTACCATGACTTGTGTCCGAATACGCCAATGGTTTTCTTTAACCACTACTGGGAAGGCCTCTAGAAGCCCCGGACTGGCCGGCCGTTAAACCAATCTACCTTATGCCGAACGTCGAAATGTACGAGTTGGAGAGTGAACACTACTGGCGTTCCGATGTAGTTCTGTGTAAAACGGCGTTGTGTGCTCGATACCTGCAGAAGTGGTTTCTTCAAGAAGGAAATCCTCGAGGTACTCGTGTGCTGTACACTCGTCACACGACGTCGAATTTGGCGCTGGAGGTGCAAAGTAAGATGAGTCCTAGCGAAAGTGACGCATCATCGAAGAAGAACTTCTCGGACGTGTCGTTCTTGCACACAGTAGGCTCCAGTATTCAAAAAGGAACGCGGCAAGTGCTAGATTGCTGGTTCTCTCGAACTGACATGCCACATTTGGATCTCTATATGGACCAAGATTTGTACAATGGCGCATTTAAGGATTACGACGATCGTATCAAGGAGAGCTCAAACGTCAACGTGCATACGGGCCGATTGACGCCGAGCGAATTTGGCCGCGTCATTGCAGAGGGTCAATACTTCTTATGTCCAAGTGTGATGGAAGGCTATGGTCACTACATTAACCAAGCACGCTCTTCGAACGCGTTTATCGTTACGACAGATGCTGCTCCAATGAACGAATTAATTACGCCGTCGTCGGGTGCGTTGATACCGGCCAGTGTCGGTGCCTACGGCGAACAATTTCTGGGTGGGTCATCTCCAAAGGCGCACGCGCTTCGCAACGTTTCCGGTCTTGTGGCCAATTTCCATTCCGACGACTTGTGTGAAATGGTGATTGACATTGTTGAAAACATGTCACCAGAAGAGCGTGGACACCGTGCCGACAGAGCCTTGCAGCAGTATTACTTCGACACAGTCTTCTTCGCCCAGAAAATGCAGGAATTGCGATATTTTGCGCGGTCGCAGAACCATCCAAGCCGCCAGCATTTCTTAGACGATCGTCGGAGCCGTAGTGGTGCAGAAGTATGAGCTAGATTATTGAGACGTTGACGGCAGCAGAGGAAAGATAACTAGCTGACCCAACAATTTCGCTTTTAAATGTGCAGTGCTTACATAACGCATTGGCCTCAGTCTATCAAAACCGGTCAAATCAAATTCTCAAGGTCGATACCAGGCGTTGATATCGCCATAGCGATTCTCACGGTCTCCGTTATTTTCGAGAGGCCGACGCTTTGGTCGAGTTGAGGTAAAGCTGAATTCGGTCGAGTCCGGCGTGGCAGACCAAACTTTATTCCACGATGGACATTATGATGCGCCTCAAAGGCGCAGGCTTCTCGGTCATCGCGAACGCATTTCGTGAACGCGAGGAGCGACTGGGTGGTGGTCTGCCACTCTTGGACTTTGTGGAGATTGTGCAGCGCGGGCTGCCTCGTCCAAAGTCTGCAGAGGAGAAGGCTGCCAGTGTGAGTGCTCTCGTAGAACTTTTTGAAGACATCGACATCAATGGCGACGGCATGATGGAGTTCGAAGAATTTACGAGCTTTTGTGTGGATGCTGGCATGGTCGCTACGCGAACCCAAGTGGCCACTTTAAAGCATCGCTATGAGCTAGACCCCAAACATGCGCTCAAGACGACAGCCGTGCCACCCGTCGACTCCAATTCACGAGGTTCCACAAGTAGCAGCTCCGTCTTAAACCCACTCAGCACCGGTATCGAGAAAATCAAGTGGTCATCGGGGTTTCGCATGTTCCTTGTGTTGGAAAATGCTGCTCGATCAGTGAAAATCTTCAGCAGTGAAGGCAAATTTGTGGCTGAGGTTAGCGTCACCATTGAGAAGCAGAAGCAGAACCAAACGAATGGAGGGAGTGCAGCATCAGCAACAGGAAACGGTGTGCCACTCAATGATGTGCTAGTTGTAGGCGATGGCGTAGCATTTGTGACCCCCACAACTGCAGCACCACCCTCAGCTTCTAGTGGATCGATCTTGGATGCCGTCTTCATTCATCGCTTCCGGTGGCTCGCCATTAGCTCGACGGACTTCGCTATCTCCTTCTATGACATGAGCGAGTCGCGTTCGACAATGACGACATCGACCGGACCCACTACAAGCTTCGCACTGCTGAAAAATCTCGGAGTTACGACTTCTACAGCACAGCTGACGCTGCGGTTTTGCGAGTCATCGGCACTACTGGTAGGCTCAGGAAACGATTTCGCGGTGAACATTTGGAAAGTGATTGATGCCGAGTCGAAGATATTGTGGCGATGTCTCTCAGGTCATGCAGACCTTGTCTTAGACGCGCTCGAAATTCCACCGCACGATCTACTTGTAAGTTGTGACCTTCAGCATAGCATTCAGCTCTGGGATTTAGTTGACGGCCGAGCACGCGGATCGCTGTCTGGTCATGAACGTGGTGTTCGACAGCTTTGCTACTCCATGCAGCACGATCTGCTGCTGAGCGCTGGTTTTGAATATGAGGCTCTAGCCTGGGATTTAGGCTCTCGACAAGTAGTGCTCAAGCTATCGGGCCACCGTGCACCGCTAGTTGGCGTGCAGCTCGTGATGTTTCAGACGGAACGAGCCATTACAGCTGACTGTCAAGGCGTTTTCAAAGTCTGGGACATCACCAGAGGCAATGCAAGTTCTTCCGTTTCCAGCACTTCTCAAGCAGTGCAGCTCGAATCGATCGATCTGGTGATGCCATCAGCACGTGTCGAGACAATGTCCTTCGTGAGCCTGCATCCACATAACCGTGATTTATGGGTAGTCACATCTGGAAGTTGCACGCTTCAGAGCCTCCGTAGTGTGCGAGTGCAACAATTTGATGAGGTCCCGCTTCGAGCTTTTACCACTACGCAGCCAATAAATTTGTCGTAATTGCCGGCTCTGTTTGTAGTCTTTGGGATGGCGAGACAGGCTCATGCACGGAGGAGTTCATGAATGTGGGTCATCTAGGTGGAATCGCAGGAGCTGCCGGGACATCTCAAGGTGCTTCATCAAAAAGGACTTGGTTCCTGGCTCGGATTTGGTGACGACTCCAACCAATTCATCGTCACAAACAAATCATAACGAACCTGGGACAGAACTTTTCATCTGTGCGCACGACGAAAAATGCAGGAAGCTGATAGTGGTGTCCGAAATGGGAGCGTTAGGTGTCTTCAATTGCCAGAATTTTGTGCAAATGCGGCGCTGCACAGAGTCTTTCTTGTCCAAAGCTCGCAGCCAGAGTAGAGCTTCAATGTTGAATTCTGCGCCATCTTGCGCTGTTGTAGGGCTGCATTATTGCTCGGAGAACAAGCTCATCGTCGTGGCAGACGCAGCAACCGGTGCAATCACTGTAATCGATGACAATTCCAACCAAGACTCGTCGAAAGGAATTGGGGTGCTACGTAAGCTTATCAACATTCCGGGCGGGATCGCTACGAGTGCTTATAGTTTCCACGCGTCCATGGTGGCCACCGTAGCTGCCGAGCCAGAAGGAATGACAATATCGCTTTGGGACTTCGAGACACTCGCATTTCTTGCAAACTGCCATTGCGATCGAGGTGGCAACAACTCAAGTTTATCGACTTCATCTTGGAAAGGTGATTCTACCTTGAGTATGCAGACGCTGGAGTTTTGGGACGAGTTCCCTGTCCTATTAGCCGCAGACTCAATTGGCGGCGTTTATTTTTGCTGTTATGCCATTACTCCATGCATACACAGGCAAGCTTCTGTATGCCTTTGCCAACGATCACGGCTCCACTCGCAGACGAAGCCGCAAAAAATCGTCCAAACCAACCCCTGAAAGTTTTAGCGACAACGAAGAAGATGATGAGGATGGCAGTGATGACGATAAAGACCAAGTCGATCCTAACAAGACGATCACGGAGGTGGCCGAAAATGCTGCTCGCAAAATGCTGCTGGGCTCAAAATTTCTTCGGAAGAATGCGTTGATCGCTATGCCTGAGTTTAAGCCTGAAATCGATGAATCAACCAAACCTAGTGTGTCAAAATCACCTTTGGAGACTGCCGCGGCCGTAACGTGCATGAAAGTGGTGCTAGACGAGGAAAGTGAGCGATATTTGTTGTTTGTCGGAGACGAAAGAGGTTACGTAGGAGTTTGGGATCCTGCAGCTATGATACGAAGGCTGGCATTAGCGAAGATCCCAGAGATCAAATGTAAATATCTTCGTCGTGGCTATCAACCAAAAGCTATGTTTTTCGAGACTGCCTGAAGGAGGTGACAGCTGATGATGGTCGAAATCAAAAGCACCGCCAGGCTATTCAGGGGATTTCAGGCAGTGATTGGAGAGGAGCCATGATGCTAGGCGAAGATATGGAGCACATGAATATTCGTGCATCTCAGATGGATCTTAAGAGACTTTCACGACGTCGACAAGAAAATCGTGTGCCACGCACTGCTGTAAAGGGTACTACCTCAAAGTTGTCAGGACACCAACAGCTTAAATCCGAGCCGCCTACCAGAGCTAAAGAAGCAGCTGTGGTAAATGCCGTAGCAGCAGCGGAATATTTGCTTGGCAAAGGTTCACCCTTCACACAGTCGAGGAATCGGTCAATACTTGGCTCAAACTCCACCAAAGCTAGCGATTCTTCAGGTTCGACAGCTACTAGTTCATGGCCTGGTAGTTCTTGCTATGAAAGCTTTCCACGAGATGTAACTCTAGTGAGACGCTGGCAGGCCCACAGAGATGCTCTGACTAGCATTGAGTTGAGTCAGCATCCAAACATTGTCGTAACTTGCGCATTGGACATGCGTGTGTTCGTGTGGAACTGGGATGGCGAGTGCTTGGGCAAGCTGTTTGATCCAGATAATCCAGGATCATGGGCTTGGCGCTTCCGCAAAGATGACGCTACACGAAGTAAGGAGCGCGAGATGTTAGTGCAAAATTTACTACGAGAACTTGAACGCAGTCCTGCTGAAAAGTTGGAGCTGCGACGCCAGATGCTCTATACTGAGCACGTTGGTCGCCGCAACGTGAACGACTTGCGCAATGTCAATGCCATGCTGCTAGAACACATT
This sequence comes from Phytophthora constricta, assembly GCA_011947335.1. Lineage (NCBI taxonomy): Eukaryota > Oomycota > Peronosporomycetes > Peronosporales > Peronosporaceae > Phytophthora > Phytophthora constricta. Next base: position 90,882 of record JAAVTI010000265.1, read on the forward strand.
ATCAACAAGAATCCAGAGATCAAACTGCTCGAACAGGAAGTGAAGGCCAAAAATGCTCTGGCCGAAGCGGCCGCAGTCACTTTATCCACAGCAAAACTACGCGAATCACGCGGCAAAGCAGGTGCTCTACGCGCTTTGGCATTGCTACCAGCAAAGAGCACGCCTAAAACGACGACACCAACGGTAAACGTCCAAACAAAAGCTCAGAAGCTGCGTCTACACAGCTTGAACCAAGTTACCCTGACAGTCCGTCCCGAAACTCCAGGGGTTAGAGCTGCTACGCTACGCAGTGATCAGCAACCTTTCTCCGAGACTGGTGACCTCAAGATGGACAAAACTTATCTCGAGAACGAACTCTCCATCACTTGCCCAACATCGACGTCGATAAGCGTAACTCACAATAGTCGGGATGCCGATCTCCAACAACAGATTCACAACGAGTACGAACTGGCTCAGCAGGCTATGACCACTCGCGCCACACTTCAACGCAAGGCTCGTGGAATGTATGGTAATTTAGAGGGAGTTCGCAATCGCCATGACATTCGCCACCTTCATACCCCAGACAAAATCGACCATGTTGCATTGGAACCATCGGAATTCCTAAAGCGAAACTTCCCGCCGTCAGCACTATCAATCCGTCCGCAGACAGCACCTGCCCGTGCATTAGCCAACAGCAAAAGTAGTGGGATGCTAGGACTCCATCGTCGAGACGAAAATGCATCCAACGGACTGCAGGTGTCAGCATCGGAGTCGATACTTCGAAAGAGCGATAAAAATTTCTTGACACCCGATTATGCTGGTAGAAGACCTAGCACCGCGATTGCCGGTGGAATTCGACGCAGAACTTCACTTGACGAGATTTACGTCGAAGAGTCTCGTCGTCAGCGCCAACAACAGCAGCAACACACCAGTGAGGATGTGAATGGAAGTATTGCCGAGAGTATAACAATTGACAGCGAAAAACAACCACCGAGACCACTTTACAAGTTGCGAGGGATCAACGACATCATCGATAAGGCGCAAAATGTTTGCGACGAAGTAAATGGAGACCAGCGCCGGCATTCCATACGACCGGGAATGGCCTCGTTGGTAGCTCGACGAAGTGTGCTGTTGTCAACACCACCAAAGGCTCTAAAAGGGGTGGTCTAACGCCCAGTGATTCCAGTCCCGATAAAACTCTTGAAGAACAAGCTGGAGTGCTGCGTAAACACTTGGAGGATACCAAACATCGCATGCAGGAGGCCATGCGTGACGGCAAGCGTTCTCCACATCGACGAAATTTACGGCGTTTGCGAGAACAAGCTCAATTGCAACAGCAAAAGCGGCGCATGAACGGCTACCTGCAGCAAAAGCGGCGTGAGCTAACCACCAATATCGGAAATGTGTTTAAAGGGCTGCAGACAGCACACGAGCGTGAAGAGAAGGAAAAAGACGAAGTTGGGACTGACGAGGAAGGAGAGAGGCCTTTGAGTGCTGGTGCCAGAATGAGAGCAAAGCAAGAGTCCTCCACAGTACGGCTATCATCCTCGAAAACCAAGGGCGAGACACAGTCCTCACCGCAACGGACAGACCCAGCTTCGAAGAGGATGCTTGCTGCCAAGAAAACGTTCGGCATCTACAACGTGCAAGAGGTCATGTCCGTGATTCGACTCTTTTGGTCCATGGACGCCGATGGATCGGGTAACATCTCGCTGGCGGAGCTGCAGCAATACAAGACTGTGTTCGAGAAGCTGGGCTACCACAACATGATTGCAATTTTCCAGACCATCGACTCGAATGGCGACGGTCAAGTCTCGTTGCGCGAACTACTCGGAACTTGCTTCCATTACTCCACCAAACCGCAGATCGAGGGAATGCTGCAACTCGCCAAAGTGGGCAGTGTACGCTCTTTCCTACTTGGCCCAACCACTTCTGACGGAAGCTCTGGAGGTGGCAGCCCTAACGATACGGGAGTAAGGACATCACCACGACATCATTTCGCTGGCGGTTCAGCCGGCAAGCTTTTGCCAGAGCACCGACGCGAATTGATGGCCATCTTTCGCGTGTTCGACCACAACGGTGACGGTGGTGTCAGCATGCAGGAGATCATGGAAGCGTTGCGCGTCGACGACGACGATGTTATGGCTGCGGTCATGGTACGCGAGCACGATAAGCACTCTGGCAGCAATGAGCCCGTGGTCTCGAGTGGTCTCACGCGTGAAGACGTGGAGCAGATCTACCACGAGTTCGACCAAGACAAGGACGCCACGCTGGACTTTGACGAGTTCGTGGCCGTCATGCGTAGTCTGTACGCGCACAAGCCGCTGCTGCTGTAGCGACTGCAGCTCTGACGTGTGCTGTCGACAACGAACTTCACCGCAATGTTGACCAGGTTGACCGACTGGAGGATGCAAGAGTGACCAGCAGCACAGACACGATCGAGTGTCGACACCGACATCTCCTGCCACCGCATTAACCGAGACTCGGAGAGAAAGTGCCGTCGCGACTGGAAGGTCCGCCCTGCAGGAAGCGGGAAACATGGCAATGTCGAAAAGATGTCGCGATTGTGCGGGTGTCCATGACGGCGACTTCATCAGCTCTACCAACACCATACCAAGCATTGACTATCTAGACCATGACGATGCCTGCAATGGATTGCGCCGAGGCCGTCGTGGCCATGACGATTGCGCCAAAGTCCTCCAGACACTCCACGCTGGAGTCCAGCGTGTCTTTCTACAGGTAGAAGTCCTGCCCAAGCAGCGTGGAAGTGCGCTAATCCCACCGGCACAATCGACCTCGCGAAAAAGGAGGTCGAATCGGCTTGGCGAGTCGCGCCTCCCTCTGCTCAGCCGCTTGGTGGCACCGCTTCTTCTGTGAGCAAGTCGCTCTCGTGAGGTGGTGGAAAATGTGGAGGCGAGCGCTCGAGCGCCGCAAGAGAGAGACGCGTCTTCATCTCCAGGATGGGACTCAACACTCACATTTACCCGCCAATGGGAAGTGTCAAACGCCGAATTACCGAGTCAGGCGTTCAGCGGACACATCACGGGCTCCGCTATAGCTGTCCGCTATAGCTGCCGCGTTGGTATCGCGGCGAGGTGTGTAACTCGTGGCATCTGCTGTGCGTCATTTTCGAGACACCCCGAGAGTCGGTCCATGGTGGTCATGGACATCGTGACGTATCACTCCGGAGTAATACAGTACCAGCTTGAGCCTCGAGCACTGCAGAGCCTTGCAGCTCTCTGTGCTGTGTGTGCGATTTGCTCCGATTTGCGGCCCCAACTCGAAGTCCTGCGACTCGCAGTGCGAGTGCCTGGACAGAGACGCGCACTTGGGAGACGCCACTGTGCTCGCCTGGCTGCGTCCGGACACTCCACATGGTGCCCTTCCCATTCTCGCTCTTGCCAACAGGTTCGCAAGGCCACCGGAATTCCGACACACACACCTACCGATTGAGCACTGGAGCAGTGACCTCGTTCGAAGCTTTGCAGACTCGTGGCAATTGACGTCATGACGCATCGGTTCCCACTTCACGAGACGGTGTTCCCGGTGCTGCAGTTGTCACCGGCGGTCAAGGAGAAGTATGTCAAGACGGCGAAGGTCCAGCTGGCTCGTGCACTGCACGACTACGACAGGTATCACAAGTGGCAGACCTCACGACCGCCGAGTCTGCGGTACCAGCTCCACCCAGCAATGTGGAGACCCGTTAAGACGTGTGAACAGCTCACCGTTTATCGACGCGTGCCCATGGATGACGCGGTTGCTACGGCACCGATGGGAAGCAGGAGGCGAGCACGCAGTCGCACGCTCGAGGCTGCCCGGCTGGCTCCGGGTGAGGACTCGGTCTCGTCAGCTCCGAAAGCAGCCACGACGGATAACTGGCCGTGGATGCCAAACCGTGGCTCGGTCCCGACGATCAACGGGGACTGGTCCATGCCGACGCTTCTGCAGGTTGGAACGGTGGAGGGCACGCTGGACGAAGTCATGTATGGAAGTGCCACATTTAACCCCACGGACGCCCTTATCAAGACCGCGTACACGGAGAATGAGGTCGTGGATGCCGAAACTCTGTGCGAAATGCAGGGCCCCACTCATGATGAGCCGTTCCGGTTCCTTGGAGTGAAGTGGGTCGTGAAGGCGACGTCTCCTGCTGTGAAGGCTTTCGTCTGGCCACGCGACTTGACCTACATCGAAGCTACTGGCATCTTGAACCGTCAAGGAGGCGAGCGAGTGGGCTATCATCTTATGCACTCGGTAGACCTCGGCAAAGGATTTGAACCTCTCGAACAAAAGAGAATCGTGCGTGGTCGAGTATCCTCGTGCTTCTTCTACCATCAAACGGCACCGAATACCGTCGAAGTGTACATGAAAACTAATTTCGAGCCGAATGGGTCGGTTCACGAGGGCGTCGCCGTCATGTCGGCGGCGAATAGCCTCACGTATTGCTTGAGATCAGCTTTGTGTGCTCGGAACAAGAAGCTGATGTGGATGCTATCGCACCCGCGGAATGAAGCAGCTGAAATTGGTTCTTCGCGCCAAAGCACTGTGCGGATCAGGAAGCGCAACGACTGCGGCGTCTGCACGAGACCACTTGGTACCTTCTCGAGAGGATCAAGCTGCCGTATTTGCAACACTCGTGCATGTTCTAGCTGCTGTGTGAAGAAGAAACTGAGCTTCCCGGGCAAAATTCGCAAGGTGGTCGAGCAGCGCTCTGTTGTGCTTTGCACTCTGTGCCTCACACGAGCTCGGAAGCTCGACACGTTGGAGATTGCGCAGCTAGAAGTAAAGGAACGCGAGCAGCAGAACTACAGACGCAATTCTCAAGCAACGGAGGCCAGAAGTCGGAGCGTTCGAAGCAGCAGCCGAGCCGAGAGTGTCCACCGTAGCATGCGCCACACTAGCCCGAATGAAGTTGAACCGAGAAGCCAGACGACAGTCCGAGCCCAGCCTCAGAGAAAAACGGAGCCACGTACAGCACCGCCGTCATGGAAAAATAACGCAGAGAACGAGGACAACGGCGCTAACATCAACAGTTGGGCGAGCGGCCAGCCTGCTATATTGCTGCCGACTCGATCACAACAGTCTCCGACTCACAACGTTCGAGTCAAGAAGAACATAACGGATAGTCCAGTTCTAATGGCAGCACCGACTTCTTCCACTAGAGAGGGACCAATTCCGGTTGCGTCGTATCGGCACACATGGGATGTCGACTCCGACGCTGAAGACGAGGACGACTACAATTGCTCTGTGGTGAGTTCCCAGCCTGTGTCACTGCATCCGGAGTGCGAAGGAACCGATGACGATTCTCTTCCTGAAGCTGTCGTGCAGTATGCCTGGGGAGAAGTTGTGCCATCGCCAACGCACGGGAACTCATCGGAATTTCCAGCCGCGTGGCCTTCGCCTCCATCCTCGCCGCTTCAGTCACCAACTAACATGCCGATAGAGTCCGAGGTGACGTGGCCAGCTGCCGAGGGCGAGCAGGCAAAGGTATGGACACCGCCTACTGTGCCACAAATTCCACGTATACACGCAGGAGCCTCGACGCAGGAGGTGCTCGCTCAGTTTGCTGAGCTTTGCAATGCTGCCGAGAACGTGTACCATCAAGCCCGGAAGCACACGGTGACCAGCATGGAGCCGCCCAGTCGACAGCGACTTGATATGAGCGCGCTGGATTAAAGATCCGACATTGAGATGACAACTAAGAGACTAATACACCTAATGAACCAGTTCTTTCAGCCAGCTTGCCCCCATCTTCAACCGACTACGCTGAGGAAGCATGTTACAAACATTAACAATGCTGCTTAAAGGAAGAAATGACGACTTCCTAGCTCAGATGCGATCGTCCCACCCAGTGAAAGCGTCATGGCCGTAATGAATAAAAGGTTGTGCACAAATACTTCGTGATTTTCAAGATGTTAAGGCTCTGTAGGCTCGGCCTCATTCTTTGGGTGACTTCGCCATTCTCAACCAGCTTGTCCATCGCCTCCTTATCCACAGAGCTATGTTCTCGCTTTGCCCGTTTCGCATCCCGCTCGTCCTCGCCGTCATGCTTTCGGTCTTCCGAGGTCGTTTTGCTGTTCGCTGAGGTTCCGCTTTTTGTGGTTCCCCCGGCTATGGGCTTCTCTGTTTCAATCTCCACCGCAGCCTTGGCAATGAACTTGGAGATTGTGGCAGACGCCTGTCGACGTAAAACACCCTTGTGCTTTCGTCCCCTGAAGTGCAGCTTTACATCCTGTTGACTCAGCAGCTGAACCTTGCACACCTCGCAAAACAACTCAGGCTTGCCGACACGGTTGTTCCGAGCCTTTGGTGCCTCTCCATCCTTCGAATGAATGGACTCGGCGTACCGATCGTGTGCAGTAGGCAGCGCTGCTAACGTTTTCTGGCCATCAAGAGGGACTTGGGTCTCCTCCAATGCCGCAGCCTTGGCCCGGAATTTGTCCTGGTACTGCTGGTAAAAGTTTTGCAGGTCCCAAAGCTGAAACATCTGCATGCCACTACGCGTGGCTGCTAACTCCGGAACGGTAACAATGCGCGAGGTATCCGTAAAGCCGTATGTGTTGCCGCTTGCGCGTGCATCCTCCAAGGAGCTCGGAATCATACGCATCACGTTGTACTTGGTGTTCTGGTAAACATTGTCAGTCTCAGCCGAAACCTCGAGATAGTCGCGCACAACTTGGTCAATGGGCAAGCGGCCTTCCTTCCGGAAGATAGATGGGTTGGCCAGCGCACCGCGGGCAACGAGAAAGGAAGACGCGCCAGAAATCTTACGCAGCTTTTCCATATCTTCATACTCAAACACGTCGCCGTTTGCAAGAACAGGGACAGACAGCGCCGACACGACGGGCGCGAGAGCATCCCAGCTGGCTTTGTCATGAGGACGTTCATGAATCTGCCGCATGTGCACACCAACTGCGTAAGCGCCAGCATCCTGTAGGCGTCGTGCGGTGTCAATCTGTGGCAGAACGACTAGTTAGCATCAGGAAAGTTAGCCCCGGTCGTCGAGAAAAATGCTCGTACCGTGTCTTGAGTTTCAGGCAGCAAGCGGATCTTGCAAGACACAGGAATGTTCAGGTTGCGCCGCAGCGTCTTAATAATCTGCATACGAAGAGAAGAATAGCAAAAGACAGCCAGTTAGAAGTCACACAAGCAACTCGCCTCGAGCTCCAAACTCACGTCACAAGCGACTTCAGGTTTGCGCAGCAGAGCCGCGCCCATCCCTCCCTGGACCGAGAAGTGCTTGGGGCACCCCATATTAATGTCCACCGCAGCCACATCGCGAGCTCTGCACAGCACACACAGCACACAGCGCCCAACCGCAGGTCAGGTCCCTCTTCTATTGAGATGGAGACGTCTCTCCGACTCACACTTGCTCTGCGGCCTTGAGCGCCAGCACCGAGTCGGCCGTGCCGATCTGGAAAACCACCTTGCCAGCCTCCTCCGCACACGTGCGGAACACCACGGAGTCCCCGTTGCGACTGACAAAGTCCACCGTGTCCAGCACCGCTGGAGAAAGACCGACCACCGGAACGTGAATTTGAATTGCCGACCAAACCGCAATGATTTTAAAGGTCTGAAGCGGTGCAACGCACCGTTAGGGACGCGGACCGCCGAGATGATGCGCTTGTCGACGATTTCTTCGCCGTAGACGAGGTCGGCGCCGTACCGAAGCGACAGCAGGCGCAGCGGCAGAGTGCCCTGGAAATATCGATGTTTGATACGGTTAGAAAAGCGAGTTTCCTGTGCAAGGCGGTGCGTTGGGATTGCAAGACGGCGAGGAAGAAGAGCAGAGCCACGTACGCTGCGCACCATGGGCGACAGGCACGCCTTGTTCTCGTACAGCTCCGACATGGCAACGGAAGCGATTCTGAGCCCGTCGTCCAGTGAGTGACGTACCCTTGTGTACCACCCCGGACATAGATGGGTACAGTATTTGATCCCAACTGGTCCGGTTTGGGTCCAAGTCAAACTGCGAGCTTAACTTCATCGCAAGTGTGCAGTAGCAATTCAAGTGTTGAGTGTTGAAGTGCATCAAACTACATGTATTATAGCCGCTGTGTGACTCCTGCTCGAGCACAACCCGAGAATCAAAAATCGCTTGATTCTGGGGTAACAAGTAAATGGCGCTGGCAGAAACCGAAGCTGCTACGGTGAACCCCAAGAGCGAGATGCAGCTCGAGACCTGGACATCCTCTCCATCGTGACTATCCTTCTCTTCGTCGAGGCAATACCTTCTCAGTCGAATGGAGCGTGACCAGTTTGCGTAGCTGCAAATACACTTGCGTTGCAGCCATTTATAGGCTTACTCTCTGTCAGCGCTTTTGTTGGTGACGACGGCGGGCAAATATAAACGGATTGCCATAAATTCGGGCCATTGCGACTCGTTTGCCCTGCTTTGGCTGCGTTGCTGAAGCTGAAGCTGCAGGCTTGGTGACGAGGCTTCGAGGCTTCTGACGGCCAGGTCCGCCCTTTGCAGTGTTGTCGACGTGACCGAGTCCGCCATGCGCAAGTACCGGTTGGTGGCCAAGAAAGGCGAGGGCACCTTCTCCGAGGTGCTCAAGGCGCAGAATGTCAAGGACAGCAAGTTCCACGCCATCAAGTGCATGAAAAACCACTTCGAGAGCATCGACCAGGTGAACAACCTTCGCGAGATCCAAGCGCTACGACGACTGTCACCGCACCAGCACATCGTCAAGCTGGAGGAGGTGCTGTACGACCAACCTTCGGGGCGATTGGCGCTGGTCTTTGAGCTCATGGACGCCAACCTCTACGAAATGATTCGAGGTCGACGACACTACCTTAAGCCAGACCTCGTGCAGTCGCTCATGTACCAACTCGTCAAGTCGCTAGACCACATGCACAACAAGGGCATCTTCCATCGAGATATTAAACCAGAAAATATTTTGGTCGAGGACAACAGCAAGCTGAAGCTGGCAGATTTTGGATCATGTAGAGGCATCTACTCGAAGCAACCTTACACCGAGTACATCTCTACGCGATGGTATCGCGCGCCCGAGTGCTTACTTACGGACGGCTACTACGGACCCGAGATGGACATGTGGGGTGTTGGCTGTGTTTTCTTTGAAATCACGTCGCTCTACCCGCTGTTCCCGGGCTCGAACGAGCTGGACCAAATTCATCGAGTTCACAAAATTCTAGGCACGCCTTCGCCAGAGGTACTCGAGATATTCAAACGCAAGGGTGCCGCTCATATAGACTTTAACTTCCCCAAGGAGGAAGGTACCAGCATCGCCAAACTTATCCCAAATGCTTCACCCGCTGCAATCGACCTCATGCACAAAATGCTGGCCTATGATCCGAGTAAGCGAATGAACGCACGAGAGGCATTACGGCATGACTACTTTCGGGAAATTCGGGAACTCGAGGAGGCCACACTGCGTGCTCAGCAGCAACAGCAACAACAGCATGTACATCAACCCCAGCAACCTCCATCTGGGTCTCTTCCGCTAAGTTACAAACAGCGCAAAGGCAAAGACGACAACTCGGACGACAAGGTCCCGCTACCGTCCATACAGAATGGGTACGTCGCGATCGTGTCTTCACACAAGGCTGGCGATATCTTCGTGTTATTAACCTGCTTGTACTCGTCTGTAGATCGCATGGACTCCAGCCCACCTCTGACACAAAAGACTACGGGACATACGACGCTAGCGAAGACGAGTTGCCGCCCATCAACGGCGTTGCAGGCGGCAGGGGCATGGGAAGTATCACAAAGGTAAAGGCCAGCAAGTACTCGTACGGCAGCAAGAATGGCAACAACAGTAACAACAAGATGGGCGAGGTGGGACAAGGTGGTGGATCGAGCTACTCTGGGGCTTCGTCGCTTTCCAAACCGCCGAAAGCTGGACTCTCAAACGGAAGCAGCACGAACCGTTCTGTGTATCAAGACATTAAACCTCGCAAAAGCGTGGGCAATGTGTCGCTGAAGAAGGGCATTCCGTCCGCAAGAACGAAGAAGATCGTGGGCAGCTCAGCAGCGTACTCTGACGTCTCAGGTAGGGGCTAACAATGCAACTTCAACTTGCTTTTATGCTGTTCGATGGGTTTTCTAATGCGGACTTGTCGTCAATGTCCTCCTGCAGGTTCAAAGTCGCGCCGCAAGTGAAATGATCGCTAGCGCAATAGCTCGTTAGTACTAGGAAACAGATCGAGAATCCGCAAAAAACAAACTTGTGCGTCTCCGTGGTTGTAAAAACGATAAAACGCTCCGCACATCGGCCATGCCGTTGCACAGGCCCCATCCTAAGATTCGCGCCACCTTCGCGCAACCCCGCTCTATTTCCATCGCCAGTTCCGAGTCAAATCTCAAAGAGAAGCGAAAAACCGAGTACAAGAAAGAATGCTGAACATGAACATGTTCAGCACGCGCGTCGACGTGGAACATGGCGACGATGCTCAAGACCAGCGGCATCACCGAAGACGTGCAGCAGCATCTGGTGCGAGTGTACGCCACGCTGGCCGCCTGCGTGCTGGCAGCAGGCGCCACGTGCGGCACCGTCGTGGCCTTTGGGCCGGAGCGCTGGTCCACCATGGGCTCGTTCTTCGCCACCATTGTGGGCACGATCTGGCTGTGCCTGGAGCCGGTGCAAAACTACAAGCGCCGCTTCGGCATCCTCATGATGATCTCAGCCGCCATGGGGCTCAGCGTGTCGTCGCTCGTGACGGTGGCGCTGCAGACGGACCCCAGCATCCTCGTGTCGGCGCTGTAAGGCGGCTGCAAATTCCAATTGCAATTGGAGAGTTGGGAGGGCAATAGTGGGGACTGACTGGTGTGTTTACATAGGCTACTGACCACGCTGGTGTTCCTGTGCTTCACTGGGAGCGCTCTGTTCGGTGGGTGCAGTGCGTCGAAGTGCAGTGTTTGCTAACCTTGTACTGACGGAGTGTGGTGTTTTGGCTGTTTTCTTTTTTCTTCAGCTACGCGCCGCTCCTTCCTGTACCTGGGCGGCATCCTGAGCTCGGCGCTGTCGCTGATGCTGGCGATAACGACCCTGAACCTGTTCTTCCGCTCGTCTGAGCTGTTTAACTTGGGCCTGGTAGGTGGAAACACTTGTGGCTTCTGGCTGGCTCTTGCTTCGGGAGAAATGTTGGGTGTTGACACGCTGAGCTGCGCATCTAGTACGCGGGTCTGTTCATGTTCTGCGGCTACGTGGTGTTCGACACGCAGATGATCATCGAGAAGGCCAGCATGGGCGACAAGGACGTGCTCAAGCACACGCTCGACCTCTTCATGGGTAAGTTTCTGCTCTGCTTCTTGGCTGTAACGACCAGGTCTTGACATTAACTGTAATATGTGTGACGTGTGTGTTTTCGTAACGGCCAGACTTGATGTCCATCTTCGTGCGCGTCCTGGTGGTCCTGCTCCAGAACAACAAGGGCAGGCGCAGCGCCAAGCCCCAACAGCCGCAGCCGTCGCGACTAAACCAGTGCAGCAGATCAAGTCGAGGTCTTGCAGGCCTGTTAGCCCGGCTGGCCACCTTCATTCACATTCAGGGCATTCATTCTGCCGTCGGAACCGCTTTCCTAACACTGCCAGTCCACGTCATCGGCCATGCGATTGCGTAGGCTTCGCATGCGGCAGCGCAGGTCGCAGGTTGGAGGGGCTTGTATTCGAATATTCTGGATGCCCCAGTACGATTGGCTAAACGTGTTTTAACAGACTTTGATTGGTCTTAATTCCATTGCTGCAACTTTCGCGCGACATCACCCGTTTGCTGCCTTCAACAGATAGATCTTCCCCAGCCAAATCCTCCCTCTCGGCTTTGGCTCCTTCATTTCCGCGGAAGAACAGTCACAGACACAAGTCTCCAAGGTGCGTCTTCTACCATCGCTCGCAGTCTGATGCCTGCCTCAACCCCCAAGCAGCCGACCCCCTTATCCAGATCACACTGAGGCTCCTTCATGCGTCCGCAAACCAGTGGGGGGCGACAGGCAGCAGACGCGCAGTGAAGCCGCAATGGACGACAATTAACGTGCACTTTTGTCTGTTTGGCTGCAGCGCTGCGTTTGCTTCGAATCGGCCCCCGGCGGAGACCAACCACACACGAGACATGAGCGACAAGTACGTCGTCCGCTCTGGGTCTCTCAGATAGAATGGGGTGGAAGACTGGGTGATTGCTAACTGCGGCAACTGCTGCTGCTGTGCGGTTACGCTACCTACAGGAAGGAAGAGTTCAAGGCCGGCATCATGGACCGCAAGCGCGCGCCCAACCGCCTGGTGGTGGACGAGGCCACGAACGACGACAACTCGGTGATCGCGCTGAGCATGGCCAAGATGGAGGAGCTGCAGCTGTTCCGCGGCGACACGGTGCTCATCAAGGGCAAGAAGGGCCACGAGACGGTCTGCGTGGTGCTGCAGGACGAGACGGTGGACGACCACAACGTGCGCATGAACAAGGTGGTGCGCAAGAACCTGCGCGTGCGGCTGGGCGACGTCGTGGGCATCCACACGTGCGGCGACGTGCCCTACGGCAAGCGCATCCACGTGCTGCCCATCGACGACACCATCGAGGGCGTCACGGGCAACCTGTTCGACGTGTACCTCAAGCCGTACTTTGTGGAGGCCTACCGTCCCGTGAAGAAGGGCGACCTGTTCCTGGTGCGCCAGGCCATGCACCCGTGGAGTTCAAGGTGGTCGAGACTGAGCCGGCGCCGTACTGCATCGTGGCGCCGGACACCATCATCCACTGCGAGGGCGAGCCTGTGCGTCGTGAGGACGAGGAGAAGATGGACGAGGTCGGGTACGACGACATCGGTGGATGCCGGCGCCAGATGGCCCAGATCCGCGAAATGATCGAACTGCCGCTGCGTCACCCGCAGCTTTTCAAGACGCTGGGTGTGAAGCCCCTCGTGGTGTGCTGCTGTACGGCCCGCCCGGTTCGGGTAAGACGCTGATTGCGCGTGCTGTGGCCAACGAGACTGGCGCGTTCTTCTTTCTGATCAACGGACCCGAAATCATGTCGAAGATGGCCGGTGAGTCCGAGAGCAACCTGCGTAAGGCCTTCGAAGAAGCTGAGAAGAACGCTCCGGCTATCATCTTCATTGATGAAATTGACTCTATCGCGCCCAAGCGCGAGAAGACCAACGGCGAGGTTGAGCGTCGTATTGTGTCGCAGCTGCTGACCCTGATGGACGGGCTGAAGCAGCGCGCCAGCGTGGTGGTGATTGGCGCCACGAACCGCCCCAACAGCATGGACCCCGCTCTTCGTCGTTTTGGCCGTTTCGACCGAGAAATTGACATTGGTGTTCCCGATGAGAACGGCCGTCTGGAGATCTTCCGTATCCACACGCGTAACATGAAGCTGGACGACGACGTGGACCCGGAGATGATTGCTCGTGACACGCAGGGTTTCGTGGGTGCCGATATGGCTGCTCTGTGTACGGAGGCTGCTCTTCAGTGCATTCGTGAAAAGATGGATGTGATTGATATCGAGGACGAGACTATCGATGCCGAAATTCTTGACGCAATGGCCGTCTCGCAGGCTCACTTCAAGTACGCCCTGGGTGTATCCAACCCGTCGTCGCTGCGTGAGACTACGGTGGAGGTGCCCACTATCACGTGGAAGGACATTGGTGGCCTGGAGTCCGTCAAGCGAGAGCTGCTGGAGCTGGTGCAGTACCCTGTGGAGCACCCAGAAAAGTTCGAAAAGTACGGTCTCAGCCCGTCCAAGGGTGTTCTCTTTTACGGCCCGCCCGGTTGTGGTAAGACGCTGCTGGCTAAGGCTGTGGCTAATGAGTGCCAGGCCAACTTCATCTCCATCAAGGGTCCTGAGCTGCTGACGATGTGGTTCGGTGAGTCTGAGGCCAATGTGCGTGAAGTGTTTGACAAGGCTCGTGGTGCCGCCCCTTGTGTGCTGTTCTTCGATGAGCTGGATTCAATTGCCCAGCAGCGTGGCAACAGTTCTGGAGACGCTGGTGGTGCTGGCGATCGTGTGATGAACCAGCTTCTGACGGAGATGGACGGCATGGGAGCCAAGAAAAACGTTTTCATTATCGGTGCTACGAACCGGCCAGATATTATCGACCCTGCGCTTATGCGTCCGGGCCGTCTTGACCAGCTTATCTTTATCCCGATGCCGGACTTCGATTCGCGTCTGAGCATACTGCGCTCGGTGCTGCGCAAGAGCCCCGTGTCGAAGGAGGTTGACCTGAACTTCCTGGCCCAACAGACGGACAAGTTCTCTGGCGCCGATCTTACGGAGATCTGCCAGCGTGCTGCCAAGCTCGCCATCCGTGAGAGCATCGCTCGTGACATGGAGCGTGATCGTCTTCGCGCCGAGGCCGGCGATGAGATGGAGGATATCGAGGAGGAAGACCCGGTGCCTGAGATTACGCCGCGCCACTTCGAGGAGGCCGTGCGCAACGCGCGCCGCTCGGTTAGCGACCGCGACCTGGCCCAGTACTCGACCTTCGCACAGACCCTGCAGCAGGCACGCTCACACGTGACTGCCGGCGGCACCTCGCTCGCCAACTTTTCATTCCCGGGTCGCAACGTCAACGCTGGTGCCACCGGAGGCGCTGCCGAGGCCGCGGCCGACGAGGACGAGGAGGACCTTTACAGCTAAGCTACAGTTCTGGATCGGCGTGATTGCATGGACAGACCGAAGCAGTAAGGAAGTCGTGGAGCTAAGAGTAAGCGGTGGAGGAGACGAACCCCTTTTAATACTATGTTGGTCGATAATCTCTCTGCTTTAGACTGCTTCTGGTCGACCAGCTAACGTCTCATACGTGATGTGCTTTGTTTCGACTTGAGGAAGTGTACATGTACATCGCTCTCATGTTGCACTCAGCTTCAATGAGCTGCTGTGTATGTCGTCCGTCGCCCCCATGCGAGATCTTCTTGCCAAGACGAATAACTGGTTTTATGCAGGCCCTCAATTTGTTTTACACACGAGTTCATAGAAGCCATGCCAGTTAGTGGTTTATATGCGTTTAAATAGAACCAAAAAATTACTACACGCTGAGTGGTACCACTTTGCAGGTACGCGCTGCTTCCTCGCCGCATCACTTCACGTACCGGCGACAACAGGGAGAAAACCGACCACTTAGTGGCGCGTCCTGAGACTCCTCCTGCGTCCCCTCGAGCTCCCCACGGCCCGCAGCCACTGCGTCGCGTAGCGGAGACGAGCGTTCTAGTTGTGCCCATCTCCCCCGTCCAGGCCAGTCATGGGGAACGCCGCGCCGCGTGCGCAGCCGCAGAGCGTGCTGGACAGCGCGTCGCAGTACCGGACCTTCCTAATGGACTACACGCCGCGCTCCATGGATATGATGTTCGGCAGTCTCATCGGCGACGGCAAGTTCCTCAAGTCCATCTCGTGCAAGTGCGACGAGGGCCACCTGGTGGTCAAAATCTACCGCAAGTACGACGAGCGCGAGTCCTTGACCAGCGCGGAAGTGGCGCTGCGTCGCCTGGCGCTGGCCTTCTCGGTGGAGCAGCAGCCCAATGTCATCCCGTACGCGGACTTCCAGCTCAGCAACAAGTACAACGTGGCCTTTATGGTGCGCCAGTACTTTGCATCCAACCTGTACGACCGCATCTGCTCGAGACCGTTTCTGACGATGGTGGAGAAGAAGTGGATCGCCTTCCAGATACTGAGAGCTCTGGAGCAGTCCCATGCCAAGGGCATCTGCCACGGAGACATCAAGCAGGAGAACGTCATGGTCGCGAGCTGGAACTGGGTCTTCCTCACGGACTTTGCCCCATTCAAGCCCACGTACATCCCCGAGGACGACCCCGCGGACTACAACTACTACTTCTGTGCTATTGATGCTACGCGACGGGGTGTAGTGTCGCGCCAGAGAGATTTTACGGCAAGGGATCCGTGTCGACCGGGTCGGTCTCTGGGACCACGCCTGGAAGTGCCAGTACCAAGACTCCGGATGCCGCTGCGATGCTGTCCAAGATGGCCGATAGTGAGCTATCGGTGGAAGAAGTGGACAAGCAGATCTTGGCCATGGCAGGTGGAAACCCGATGCAGACGCCGTCTACTGCATCGTCCAATGGCGCCGCTCCGTCCTCCTACTCGCGCTCTCGCCGTGAAGGCAGTTTGCTGGAATCTATGGATATTTTCTCGGCTGGTTGTGTGATTGCAGAATTGTTTTTGGGAGGTAAGCCGTTGTTTGACTTGCCGTCGTTATTGAAGTACCGCACCGGTAATTCAGACGCTTTGCGGCACTTACTCAAGAAGGTCGGTGATCCCCGGTTGGAAGAGATGCTTCTGCATATGCTGCAGTTAGACCCAAATGCTCGGCTTTCTGCCAGTGGCTACTTGTCCAAGTACACCAGCCCGAGCGGCTTGTTCCCGACATATTTCGACAACTTCCTGTTTAGGTTCTTGGTGCTGGTATTAAGCCGTGGAGGAAAAGTACCTGATGCACGCATCCGTCTTGTGTGCAAGTACTACGGGCGACTGGTGCGGGAGGTGGCCGGAGTAGAGGATCCCGACGGCGAAGAATTTTTCAAGTTGCGTCTTAAGGAAGGCTACGGCTCGGACCGATTGGCAACCGCGACTGGAGGTGAAACGCATGTGGCACAGCGTGTACTTGAGGAGTTGGAGCAGAGAATTCCAACCAAGCATGACAAACAGAAAGCGGAACGAGAGAATGCCCCACTCACTAGATTGCAGAGGATAAAGGAGAAAGAGAACGACATGCGTGGACTCAGCGGTACCTTACAAAAGAAGAAGATTGAAAAACTTCACGACCAGTATAACGCGCTTACGCAGAAGAAAAAGAACTCACTGCTGCTCGATTACTCGCGAGAACCGTCGACAGGCCGTGTGGACGATGCGGAAGTGTCTTCTGATGCTGAGGCTAAAGAGGAAGAAAACGCGGATGAGAGGCTTTCCGATTCAACAAGGACACAATTCTCTACGCCGCCACCCCATACGAGCTCAACACGACGGATGAAGCCACCAACTTGCGGCAGTGAGCCATTTCCACAGGATCGCAATGGCATCGTGATCATCCTGTCCCTCATCTGCTCGAGTGTGCGCCACGTGCAGGTCCCAGAGTCCAAACTTACTGCGCTGTACCTGATCCGTTCGTTGGGTCAGTTTACGAGCGATGAGGCGCGATTGCAGCGTTTGATCCCGTACCTGCTTGAGGTTATCGATGACCCAAGCGCAACTGTGCGTGCTTTAGCACTCCGCACGATTACTTACTTGCTGTCTTTGGTGGAGTCCTTCCCGCTTGCCGACGCCTCCGTGTTCCCGCAGTATATTCTGCCGGCTATGGTGCCGTTCCAGTCTGACCCGGATGAGTTGGTGCGTATCACATTCGCTGAGTGTCTTCCGCAGTTAGCGGAGACGAGCCGTCGCTTTTGGAGATCGCACACGCGATGAAGCAGAAGACCTTGACTTCATCGGCGTCGTCGAACTCACTGACCGCGATGTCTACTCGTGGAAACGAATCATCTAACCCGAGCGCTCTGTATATGGCTTCCAGCAGCTTTGACAAGGAATTGAGTGTGCTGCATAAGATGGTTTCACGATTTGTGATCCAGCTCACAACACCCGACCAAAAAGCTTCATCATCTCTCGTCAAGCGTGCGTTACTCGTAGATATAACGCGGTTGTGCGTATTCTTTGGCCGTGAGCGAACTCTTGATGTGGTCTTACCCCAGCTGATCACATTCTTGAATGACCCGGACTGGGAGCTACGCGGTGCATTCTTCGACTATATAGTAGGTGTGTGCTCGTTTGTCGGCCGTGTTGCGGTGGAGCATAACATCTTGCCCTGCATTGAGCAGGCCCTCTTTGATGTCCAAGAGATCGTTATCACGAAGGCAGTGGACTGCCTTACTGGCTTGTGTCAACTCGGACTTTTCCAGAAGAAGATCAGCACGCTTGTGGAAAAGGCACGAATGACATGCTCACTGATATTACACCCGAGCTGGTGGATTCGTGATGCGGTTCTGAAGCTGATGGCTCAGATTTCGGAGCAGATGGGCAGCGTTAATGCCAATGTTTTTTAAGTCCGCTAATTCGTCCGTTCCTCCGGAAGACGATGATGTTCTTGCCTGCTGAACCCCAGGAGGATGTTACGCGGCGACTACATGATTGTTGTCGTCCTCATGTGTCACGCGAGACCTTCGACCGTGCGCTATTGGCATCATCATCGTCCTCGGGCCTCAATGAGATTATCGCTGAAATGGAGAGATCCGCCTCGCAAACTCCCGATAACAGTGATGATGAAACGGCAATGCCTCCTCCAGTGTCTTCGGGGATGAACACTACTTCGAGGGAGTCACTTGAGGAACCACCGAGTGAGATGTCAAAGCTTCGACGTAACCGGGATGCGTTGCTTAGCACAGACTCTCTAGATGGATACAGCGTGTCTCGACAGCAATCGTCTGGTGCAGCTGTTGCGTCATCAGCTGCTGTGACGGCGGAAACAATTTCTAATAGCGTGGAGAGTGGCTTGTCGTCAGCGTATGAACAACGGAAGAATGAGATCCAGTCGCTAAAGCTCATGCAGCAGTATGTGTCCATAGCATCGATGCAAATGCGCAGTAAGCTTGAAATGGCTAAGACTGAGCAAGCAGCACGAATGCAAGGACCATCGAAGAGTGATCGCGCAGGTTCACCACATGGCTCGGTAGGGAGTTCTTCGGTGTCGACTAATCCCAACGCTAGTGTTGGCATTACAAACCCGTTTGCTCGCAAGCTTTCCCGCTCGCATCTTCGTGTGCTTTTCGTGCCGGATATGCGTTTTGCGCTTTCGACAGCACAGCCTCTCAAGGCGAGCAACTTTGGAATTACGATGTCGTCGTCGGCAAATAGTGCTGCGACAACGTCAACATCAACGTCAGTATCGAATTCCTCCGCTTCCACGGCGCTAGTAACAAGATCTCGCACGAATGCACCCGGTAGCTCGCCATCACATCGTGGAGGAACACCATCGGCTTCAACCCCCGCGAATGGTGGATCGTCAATTGGCGTTCCTTCTCTGGAAAGCTTATCACTCTCGCATGTGGGCAAAATGTACAGCCTTGTAGAACCGAGCACACCCATTTCAGCGTCGCCAATCACTGTTACAGGGCCATCCTCCGTGGTTCCACCTGGATCAGTATCGTCGTCACTTGATGACTCAGGACTGTCAGTTCACGCGGGTCAAATGGATTCCAATCAC
The DNA here is from genome assembly GCA_011947335.1 of Phytophthora constricta. NCBI lineage: Eukaryota > Oomycota > Peronosporomycetes > Peronosporales > Peronosporaceae > Phytophthora > Phytophthora constricta. Next base: position 110,010 of record JAAVTI010000265.1, read on the forward strand.
TTTGCGCCAACCAGCGGTGGTGTTATGGTGAGTATGCTTAACATGAACATGCGTGATATGTACGGTGGCGATGGCATGAACAGTTTGCTGGATCCGCACCATCATCCAGTACATGCATCACCGGTGTCGCCGCCACGGCAGCGAATGATTAAGAAGGCCCACACAACGTACCACCACTATTTTGCTTTCAAGGAGTCAGCGATGGACCCAGCCCTTGGCAACCCTCGAAAGTTGCTGGCGAGGCTGAACGCACTGGGAATTCCGCCGCTACCTCCAGATCTTGGCGCGCTGAGACTGTCCGATGGCTCACCATATTCAATATACAGCCATGCCCCGAGTCCATACTGCTTAGTGGGAGGTGGAATCGGCATCAGCGGAAGTTCTGGCAGTGGCGCTGGTGGACCAAGCAGCGAAAGAAATGGTGTTGGTGTTTCGGGAGTTACCTCGTCACCGGTACAAGTCGGCAGTAGCACATATCCTCCCAGCGGTGGTGGAGGTGCCACTGCATTTAACGCGGCGGCTGCGGCAGCTACAGCGATTAATGGACACGGAAGTGTCTCGCCTGGTAGCTTTGGAAGCGCCACCAGTACTGGACCTGGCAGCAGCTCTAGCAATTCCAATGGGGTAGGCGGCGGCGGTGGTTATTCTAGCTCGTCGTACCGCAACTGGCAGCCGCGCAAAATGTGCTCGTGGCCGAGTTGGCGGAACACTCAGGAGCTGTGACTCGTGTTAATGCAGCTCAAGATTACAGCTTTCTGGCATCAGCTTCAAACGACGGTACTGTGAAGATTTGGTCAGTACGGTCGCTGCATCACAGTGTGAATCAAGGATCGCGCTGCACGTACGACGGCCAGGGTGGCGTCATCACGGACATGAAGGTGCTGACAAACAGCCACTCGGTTGCCTCAGCTTCCAGCAACGGCACAGTGCACGTCTTCCGCGTGGATAAGGTGAATTCTTCGGGCGGTAATGTGCAAACTAGTGGTCTCAAGGAACTGCGTGCGAACAACAGTGCGGTCATGGTAATTGATTACCTGAACAACGTTACGGAGTGTCTACTGTTGTACGCCACTCGTGATGGCAAAATTCACGCTTGGGACCTACGCATGCGACGCGAGGCCTGGACGCTAAGCATCTCTCCTGAGCTTGGCTACGTGACCTGTATGGCGCACTCACTGGATGTAAGCTGGTTTGCTGTCGGCACTAGCCGCGGCTTTTTGTGCCTCTGGGATCTGCGCTTCCTCGTGCTCATTCGTATCTGGCGTCACTCATCCCACCGCGCTATCCACAAGCTGCAGCCTTGCTTGGGGCTGCCAAACACGCTGCCTCTAGATGAGACCTCGGTGCCGCTAGTATTTGTGGCTGCAGGCGATGGTGAAGTCGCTGTGTTCGACCTTAGCATTGGCGCATGCCGGGCTATATTCCGTACTCTGGAGGCACAGGCGTCTGAAGCCGAGGCTTGTAAGTGCCCTACGTTGCTTCACGTGCCGATCCCGCATCGTAGTCGAAGCGTGCTGGGAAGCTTCCTGGGCATCTACGGCATCGCGACGGCTTTCGACGAGATCTCCACGTCGCCGCTGAGCGAGGAGCCCAGTGTGCGTGCAATGCTGTGCCCGTCTCTTCACTTGCGCGGCATCGGCGAGGCGCTAATTACGGGTGGCGAGGACCGGCAACTGCGCTACTGGGACATTCGCAATGGAAAGCAGTCTTACACGGTCTGTGGCAATGGGGAGGCTAAGTCGTTCTACGACAACCAAGCCGCACCTAGCGATTGGTGGCGAATGAACCCGTCGTCTGCGGCTGCTCCTCCGCAGCGCTTTGGCGAGATGCCGGCGGCACCCATCGCGACGACGGCCGCCATCACAAAGCCCGAGATGGCTTGGAGCAAGCTGAGCCCACCGCTCATTACCGTCTGTCAGGATTCTTCCTTTTACTCGACCCCAGGCGGCGTCGCAGGTGCAGCCGCGTCTGGCAGTGGTGGCGTGGAGTCTGCCATTAGCATGGAACGGAGAGGCCTCGTACCGCCGTCTCCGGCACACACAGATTGTATCCTGGACCTGACACTGGTTGAGCTCGGGAACAGCCAGAATCCAAGCCCCATGCTTGTGTCCTGTGGCCGTGATGCGCTCATTAAGGTGTGGAAGTAGCGTGGCGTTAAGCAACAACATAGAGGACATAAATCTAGTGATCAGCTAACGATAATTCAAGAAGAAATGCACGTCATCTAGTTATTGAGTTAACCCCCAAAGTCCAGCCCCGCGGAGCTCACCAAACTCTCTGAGCAGCTATCTCACAACGCCTAGCTACCTCTTCTTGTGATTCTGCTTAGCTCCTCCGTGGTTGCGCTTCATCTTGAGTTTCTTGTTGAGCTTGCTGATAGCAGCGCCTCCATCTACATCGTCACTTGCACCGCGCTTCTTGCCCGTTACAGCGCCACCGTTGCCCTTTTGCCCATCATGGCCTTCCGCGCAGTACGAGCCTCCTTGAGCTTGGAGCGCTTGGATGGCAGCGCCTTGCCCTTGCGCTGCTGCTGTATCCGCTGGAAGAGTGTCAAATGTTGGTCCTTGTCAAACTTCTTCTTGCGGTTGAATTCGGGGTGCTTCTTGTGAAGGCTAGCCGCAGCGTCCTTGCGCTCCTGCTCGTCGCCCGAAGCGTCCAGGTCGTCGTCGCTGATCTCGTCCTCCGTGTCGCTCTTGAGGTCGCCCACCTGCGTCGTGACCGTCACCACGTCGCCGAACTTGCCCTGCGTGTACTCGTCGTCGAAGGTCATGACCTTGGTGACTGCGTTGCCGTCTATCACGGTCTTGCTCTCGTCCTCCGAGGCCTCCGAGTCGCTCTCCTGCTCTTCCTCCTCGTCCTCGTCGTCTTCTCCCTCCTCTTCCTTCTCGTCATCCAGCAGGTTGAGCGCTGCCAGCTTCTCCTTCTGCTCCTCTCGTCGCTGCAATAAAAATAACAATAACAATATTGTGTCAACAACAACAACACTCTTCTATATCATCTGCCATGAACAGGGCCGCACCTGCTTCTTGGCCTCCAGCTGGCGCTTCTTGACCTTATAGGCCTCCATGTCCAGGCCGAAGCGACGGCGCTCCTGCTTGCGCTTGTGGAAGCCAGTCAGGTACTCCTGCAACGCACGCCAACAAGCCCAGCCAGTTAGAATTATTAGGTTACCACTACTGTAATTATTCCAACAAGACGCACTTGCGCTTGTCCGGGTCGAACGTCACCACCAGCTTCGACTTCTTGCGGATCGACGGCCGAGCGCCCAGGCCGCCCGTCGAGCCGATGCCCATTTTCCTCGTAGGCCCGCGCTTGCCCGCGCGCGACGTCGCTCCGTGGGCCATGGTCAAGTCAAGTCACCGCTTGATGCCGCTTCCAGTCAAACGCAAATTGGTCCCTGTACCCAATACTGTACCACTCGTCGTGGGTTGAGTCTATCTCCGTAATATCCGATTGAACCCACCCCATGATTCGCTCACGTGCCTCCCAATAGCCAATCCCACCCGATGAAGTGATCGGGTATCCGCGTATTTACCATTCTGCCACGTATCGTTTTCCTCCCATAGTGGCGACAATACAAAACGTCTGCCATGAGCGACGCCGACGCGGTGAAGCCGCTGCCGTTCGTGCTGGTGGACGACGGCGGCGGGTTCCGCGTGAACCCGCAGGCCTGCGCCGTGCTGGAGAAGGTCAAAGGCCGCCTGGTCGTGGTGGCCGTGGCCGGGCTATACCGCACGGGCAAGAGCTTCCTACTGAACCTGCTGGTCAAGCACGCGCGGGGTCGTCGGGACGAGCGCCGCCGACCAACAAGATACGGGATTCGCCGTGGGCGGTACCGTAAATGCCTGCACCAAGGGCATCTGGATGTGGGGGGCGCCCATCCCCTGGACGACGACACCAGCGTCTTGTTCCTGGACACGGAGGGCCTGGGCAGCGTGGACCGCGAGCAGACGCACGACACGCGCATCTTCGCGCTGGCGCTGCTGCTGGCCTCCAACTTTGTGTACAACAGCCGAGGCGTCATCGACGGCAACGCCATCGAGGACCTGTCGCTCGTGGTGAACCTGTCCAAGCACATCCAGACGTCGTCCAGCGGCAAGGACGCCGCCAACGGCGAGAGGCTGCACGAGTTCTTCCCGAGCTTCATGTGGGTGGTCCGAGACTTTACGCTGCAGCTGCTGGAAAACGGCAAGCCCATCTCGGCCAAGCAGTACTTGGAGAACGCGCTGCAGCCCACGGGAGGGTACAGCGACGACGCCGTGGAGAAGGACCAGATCAGAGCGCTGCTGAGCGATTTCTTCCGGCAACGAGACTGCGTGACGCTGGTGAGGCCTGTGGATGATGAGCAGAAGCTCAGGAACTTGCCGCAGGTGCCGTACGAAGATTTGCGGGACGAGTTCCGGTCCAGCTTCGAGAGTCTACGCAAGAGACTGTTTGGCAAAGCCAAACCCAAGACGATGTTCGGCAAGCCGCTGAACGGAGCCATGTTTGTGAACCTGGCGGGGTCGTATGTGGAGGCTCTGAACAGCGGCAAGGCGCCCGTGATTTCCAGTGCCTGGAGTCGCGTCGTACAGGCGCAGTGCCACGATGCGCTCGAAGACGCTGTGGAAAGGTACAAAGCGGAGCTGCATGCACGCGTCCGCGACTATGTGTCGCCTGAGCAATACGAGGCTGACTCTAGTTTTGAAGCTAAGGACGATGAGACGCCAGAAGGCGAGCTCGAAGTGGTTGACAATGGGCAGGGTGGCAACGCTATGTTTGATGAACATGGCAACCTACGAAGCGTAGCACTTCGCTCTGAACTGGCAGCGCAAACATCCAGTGGGGGTGACGACGACGAGGAGGACCCAGCAGCTCCAGAAAGCGAGATGATTGAAATCATGGAAGAAGACGCCGATGCTGCAGCTGAGGCTGCTGCACGTAGTGTGGAGCGCACACGGCTGCCCTGCGCTGAAAGCACACTGAAGAACGTGCATCGATTGTGCAAGCGGTTGGCCAAGAAAAAGCTGCGTGAAGTCGTTGACGGCGACATGGGCGCTGACGCGAACGCTGGTGGAGGTGACGACTATATGGCGCTGTTTCGCGCGGCAATTACTTCAGAGTTTCATTCATACCGACAGCAGAATGCAGCAGCCTCCATGACATACTGCCGGCACGTGCTCGATGCACTAGGTCGACCTGGAATCGAGTACCTGGCGCACCCAGAACAGCACCGCCAAAAGTCAGCTATGGAGCTGTATCGTGAAACTGAATCCTTCCTGCAAGCTGACCTTGGAGCATTGCACTCCGAATATTTTACTCGCGCTGTGGGCCCATCAGCTGATGCTGCCTACTGTGAGTTTGTTAGCCAGCGGGTCCTTGCGCAGGTGATCCAGCGCACAGAGAGCACGAACGCCGCCCACATGACGGAGGTGCGGGCGCTCGAGAAACAAATGAATGAGTTAAGCGTGAAGGTAGCAGTGGCGCAAGGGCAGGCGGGAGCTATGCAGGAGCTTTCAGTGCAGCAGCAGCAGAAATGTGAACTCGGCGTGAAGGAGGCAGAGCAGCGCTGCGCGTCCGAGCTAGCTGGGCTTCGTTCTACTCTGGAATTCAAGACTAACGAGCTGGAGCACATTCTTAATCACAACGCCACCATGAAACGGCTTGCTGATACAGCACAGCAAGGTCAATACCGCGCGACGGAGTTTGCGTCGTCGGCTTTTGCTCAGATTCTCTGCGGGTATCTCATTAAGCAACACATGGCGCCTGGAGGCGGTGGTTCAGCCCGCGCGAAGTGGCAGCAGCGCTACTTTGTGCTACAAGGCGCCCAACTCAGCTTTTACGACACAAAAGAGGACTATGAACGCTGCCGCTCAGACAACCCGCCTATGGATGTCACGGGTGCGATCATTGAAGACAACTACGCTGTGCCGGAGGCCTTCAGTGTGTCTTTCCGCGACGAAAAGTACTACCCGCTGCAACTTCATGCCAAGTCGCGCGAGGTGAAGCAAGAGTGGGTTCGCAGTCTGCGTGCAGCTGCGGCAGGTCGTGCTGCCGCGCAAGGCGGTACACGTAGCCATGCTTCCTCGAGCTCGTCAATGTCGTCGTCATCAGCGTATGGAGGCGGTGGAACTGCACCACCCAGCTATGCAGAATCGTCGTCTTCAGCCTACCGAGGAGGAGGGGGAACGCCAGCCTATGCGTATGGAAATTCTTCCTCGAATGTGTATGGCCCCACAGGTGGAGCTGGCGGTAGCAGATACATGCAAATGTAGCCAGCTATGTCGACGCGGGCGAAAACCTTAACCAAGTCGCGTACACCAGCATTTTTTTTGTTTCTCAATTACAAAGTATACGTTCTGTTCCAGAGGGCAGCGTATAGTTCTTACTTCAAGTACTACTCATTACTTGGGTAGGTAGCATGGAGAGGAGGACTTCCTTCATGACTTACCGTTGGCTCCCAAGTCCGAACTCATCAAATTTTTGATGCCAATATCTTCCAGGATCTTAATCACAGCGCCAATGCCAAGGCGTTCCTGGGGGTTCCAGCGACACATTCGCTCGATCAGTTCCCACTCATAGTCTTTGAATTCGTTTGGACGCTCAGGAAGCTTTTGTTACTGTCACCGCGTGTTTCACAGCCTCAGCACCTAAATACTTCCATGGGAATGTTCCGGTCACGGCCTGGATAATGCACATCCCAAACGCGTAAATATCCGACGCGAAAGTGGGGGACTAGGATTCTGCATTAAACACTCGGGTGCATTCCATTGCACCGCCTGCGTGGCCTTCTTGTTTACAGGGTCATTACCCAGAATACTCAGGCCGAAGTCTGCAATTTTCGCCGCCCCTCCTTCGCAAATAAGAATGTTATCGTTCTTGAGGTCTCCGTGCACGATATTGTGCTCGTGAAGGTGCTCAAGACCCATAGCAGCTTGAAGCAAACGAAACCAGAGCTCACGGCGTCTTCCATTCTCCGGTCTCAAATACTTGTCAAGAGTATTTCGTGATGCACGTTCACATACGAAGAAAGGCTGCACACCCTCGTAGCATGCACCGTAGAGCTTAATCAAGTTCGAATGGTTCAGCGTGAACCACAAATCAGCTTCCTCTCGAAACCGCTCTCGGTCCTCTTCGGCGTCGACAGGTCTTAATCTTTTCACGACCACATTCGTACCGAACCATTTGCCCTCTCTCACCAAAGCAAAGCCTCCCTCTCCAATGTTTTCTCCCAATTCAATCTGATAGCTGGGAATAAACCACTTGGGAATCATCTCGGCATTCTTAATGCCCCTCACTTCAGCTTCTTTAGCACTGAATTCATTGCCTCCACAGTATCCGGCGAATAGGCACCATAGCGATTTTGTGCCTCAAATCGAAGCATTGCAATGTCCTCGGGATCGCTCTCTTCAAAAACGTAGATGGGCTCTTCAGGTTCTTTAAGACCCTCTCCTTCTGCTTCCATTGTGCTTGCTCCCACGTAGGCTGCCAACGATGCATACCGTCACAGTCTTCCAGCTGTGTCCAGTCGCGCAGTAGCTGGTCAATTTCATGGTGGAAGTGAAAGCCTTTTCCTGCAATCGATTTTGAAGCGAACTGGGCAACAACCTCGCTATCGCCGAGCTGACTGTCCTCAGCTGCATGAAATACGCTAAGCAGCGATGAGCTGAAATCAACTGCCAATTTATGCGGCACCCGCTGGTCGGAATCCTTTAACTGGTTAAACATATCTGTAAGTCGATCGCAGGCTCGACGAAGTTCAGTACGGAGTGGGCTGTACGTTTCCATGCGTTTGAATAGCTCCATAGACTCATCTAGCAGCTCTTGGATGGTCCCACCATAGGTTCCGCAAAAGAACTCTGCTATGTCGTCGGGCACTTCAGTTTCTTCGGAGATTCTGATATCAGATGCGTCAGATACCAATGCCTGCATCTTGATAGATGCAGCTTCCAGCTTAATTCGCTTAGCGGGATCCTCGTCACACAGGCCCAGCAGCACTTCCCACTCTCCCTCCTCGATAAACCCTGGACGATCACGCGGAAGACGCTCAGTAGTTTTCTTGTCCCACATATCGAAAGTCTTGTCGCGTTTGTTTGACGGTAAGTGAGCGTTGCGAGCCCCGCAAGAAGGAAAAGATGGCGATGCCAAACTTCAGCACGTCGTAGCTCACTAGTGTCTCTCGTGTTTGGTGCGCGATTTTGTCTGACCAGTCTACCTTCGTTTGGGGGTCAAGCCCAAGCCGTCCATGACACCACTTCGCTCCGAATAGCTGCAGAAAAATGTCACCGGTAGCACGTTGTGGTACACAAGCCCGCGGTCGTGTACGTACTGCAGTCCAAGACAACAATTCGCTAGATAGCGCCACATCTCTTTTTCGTATGTGGGTGGGTAGCATGTTTCGTGAACGATGAAAGGCTTGCCGACGTGAGACGCACCGTAGAACTTGCGTAGATGAGGGTGGTTGAGCTGTGTCCAAATTGCCGCTGTCCGCACGCACACTTCTTCGCCGTGGTGCATTCCTGTTGTCTTGCCACTCCATGGTGCTTTGTGGTCCTCGAGTTTGTCTTTGTTCACCCACGCCCATTCGTGCTCCGAGGTAACGAACCAGTCCGGAATATTGGCCGCGACAATGCCGGCTTTGGTGGCAACTACGTCATACACCATTGACAGCGTATCCAGCTCGCATGGCATCAGCTTGTCGCGGAACTTCTCGTCTTCCCCGGCGAAGGGAATGATACCCTCATGATACTTGTCAATGCAATAACGCAGCAGCGTTACAATCTCTAGCTGTTGTTCCTCGTCTCCGAGCTCTGTGATCAGTTGCTCCTCGTCCTGCACGAGGTCTTCGAACATCTTCAGGCGATCTTGACGTTCCTTCAGCAGCTCGTTGTGCCAAAACTCTCGCTGCTGAAGGTCGTGCATATCCTGCGTGTCCAACGCACTATCGATGGAGCGATGCAACAGCGCGACGACGCGCCCCGTGTCCGCCAGCTTCAGCAGCAGGTTGGGCTGGCTCTCGTACGACTCCATGAGCTCCTTCATGATGCGGGCGAAGCGCACCATAATGGCCAGCTCGCTCTCCCCGCCCACGTCCTTGGCGCGCTCGACACGTCCGACGGAGCGCAGCTGCTCCACGAAGTGGTCGGCCAGGCGGTCGGGGGTGATCAGCGGGCCCTGGTGCTTGGAGTGCCAGCGGTTGTCCTCGGGCATCTTCGAGTCCATCCAGAACTTCTGCATCGTGTTGCGCATCGCCATGGCGACCGAGTACTCAACTTCGGGCTTCAAGTGCGTCCTTCGTAGCAGATTCGAAAGTGAGACTGAAGTATGCAATGGATACGTTGTACCCAATGACCTGCTGACCACACCCTTCACTCTGTAAAGGAGCTTCGTATGTGCTTGTAAAGGGATATAACTCGCTGATTGGTCAGTACGTTGAAGTTGAAGCGACCGCATTCACTCTCGCTGGTCATTCCGCATTCCGCATCGCGCAGCACAGGCCAAAGGAAGACCGAGGAGCATGGCGGTCCGTCGCGAGGTGGTCTCTCTCTCGCAGCTACTGCGGCGGGGCGACAATAATGCGTAGGGTCCATGACTGCATTGTCTACAGGATGCTGTTCTTCCCCTTCAGGTCTGAAACGCTCAACTTCGTCTGACAGGAACGCGAGGCGCGGCGCTGGCCACATGCCGCCGCTGCCGCTGCAGAGCTCGACGCGGAGGGCGTCGATGGGTGCGGGGCAGATGGGTGCGGGGCAGAGGCGTGCTGACAAGAACCAGATGAGCGCGGTGCCGTCTGCGCCGAAGCACTCGAGGTACCAGCCGCTGAACTTCGTGCAGCGACGCAGTCGCGTCTCGACTGCGCAGTCGGAGGCGAGACGCGACCAGGCCCATAAGAGCAGCCAAGGCAGCGGAACGGCGTGGCCGCTGTCTCAAGAAGGTGGTAGTGGAGAGCAGTGGGGTTGCTCGTGTTTATGAGGCATGTTGTTGAGATTAGACTGACGGGACTTAGTTTATGACGGAGGAGGCGAAGAGCAGAGCGTGGTGACGTCGCTCTCACAGTCCTCGTTCTCGCAGAACCAGTCACAGAACCTACTTGCATCAAGTCAGGACGACCAGGTGACAAAGGAGCCGCATATATTGCTTCTTTTCTCTTGCTGATTGCTGTCATACTATATTTTTTGCGAAGTATAAGACTCATCGCAACGAATTTGTAGATGTGTCGTCTTCAGCAGTGGCCAGCTCAGCATGCGGACTCCCAGCAGTCTCCAGTACGCCCGAGCTATGTTGAAATGCTGCTGCAGCCAGAACCGCACTCGTCAGAAGTCTCCGTCGAGCAGGCCCGGGATGTGCTACAGAAACACCAACAAGAACAGGAGCATCGAGAAGACGAACAGCGTCAACAGCAGCAGAATCACAAACGAGAACAAGAGCAGCGGGAAAGGGAGCTGCTTGAAAAGCAGCGAAGAGAACAAGATCTACGGGAAAGAGAGAAGCTTGAAAGACAGCAGCAGCAAATCGAACAGCTCGAAAAGAAGATACTCGAAAAAATACAGCATCAACACGCACAGCAAGAAGATCGGCAAAAGGATCATCTCAACAAGCTTAACCAAGAACAAGAACGGCTGCAAAAAGAACTGTTTGAGAAGCTTAAACAGCAACTTCGGCGAGAAGGGGAGCAGGCGGGGCAGCTACAACAGCAACAACTACAAAAAGAAAATGAGCATCTCGGGAAGCTACAGCAGCAACAAGAAGAGCAAGTGAAATATCGTCTTGATCAGTTCCAACAGCGGTTGCAGGAGCTGATGGCCCAATTCGCCAGTCCTATCAATAAATCGGTCGAGGGAATTACCACGAACCTATCCAGTAGCGCGGAAGTGCAGCGAGAGCAGAAGTTGGGTTTGGCAAAGCTGGCAGAAGGATTCAACGGCATAGCCACATCTGTCGCGGAACTCCGACAACAGGTTTCCAAAATGATAGTTTGACTAGATAGCCTCGTCCGTAGTTCTACAACTCATCGCGATCATGTTGGTATCCGTACAGAACAACGAAAGCAAATCAACTGTCGATGACTGCCAGAAGACTGTGGTCGACGAAGCTGGCATCGTGAAGGCAACCCTTGCAGAGCTTCATAGCAAGATTGACACGATGCAAGGCAGTATGAAGACTTACTCAGACCTGTTCAACCGCTTCTTCGAAGGCGAAGGGGCCAATCGTGAAGCCTTGCTGTCAGCCATCGCAGCTTCGTCATGCAGCTGTACGCAGGAGAAAGAATCTGTTGCAGACTCACCTAGCAGCGAAAAAGGTGCCCGAAAGCGCAAACGAAGCCCCCGTCTTCGCGACACACCGGAAAGGAGATCAGTCCGGCATTCCCCCAAACGCACCTCTGCTCGGTACATCAGAATTCGCTCTCCTCTCAGTTACGAAAGCGACGACAGAACCTATCGCCGCCGCAGTGATGATAACACTGAGAGCTGGGGCCTTCGTCAAGCGTTAAAGAGAATTGAAGCTCTGCGTGCCAAGCGACTCTCTTTACAGCACGACTTCTAAGAGCTCGCGCTCCATCCTAGCTGCAAGAAAGGGATTAACCAGCGCCAAAACAGTCATCACCCCTGAACCTCACTCTCCAGACAATGTCTTCGATTCTCGTTCGCATGTATTTGCGTCGATTTTTCTGTCGTGTTTTTCCTTTTCAGGTCGAACCTCGCTGCTCTGTCCAACCACATATCGCTTTAACTGCCACTTGGTGTGTGCCAATCCAGCATTTAGAACTCCGGTCGCGTCTGCGAGGCACATCAACACACAAACCAGCACAAGTCGAGCATCACCAGAACGTGTAAGTCAGTCACCCCTCCCTCATCACCAGTATGTACTAATAAGAATCAAAGCAGAGAGCGTACCGGGTAGCCGGCACCGTGCGTGGGGTCCCGGATGAGCGTGGCGTACTCGTCGCGGATGGTCTTGCAGGCCATCTTGTGGTTCACGCCGTTCTCGCGGTAGCACGTGGCCAGCTCCTCGCGCACGATCTTGAGGTTCTCCTGCGCCACGTGCACGCGCTTGGCGTACTCGCGCTCGGCCGAGCGGATGGCCAGGATCTCGTCCTTGGTACGGAGCTGCGCTGCGAACATGCTGCTGGATCTGCCGAGAAAACTTCGTCGCACAATTCTAGACCGCCGGGACGAGAGGAGCGGTGGCCAGCCTCTGAAAGGGGAGGACGGAGGTAGCACAATCACCTGGCTGAAACCAAGTTATTCAGACGAGGCGTCACTAAGTACGCTCTCGAACTTAGTGAAATTGCACAAGTCACAAGCGTCGCCCGGGACACATTCAGCTCGTCGCTCTAATAGTTTGTGCTGTGGAAAAGCGTTACGCATTTGTGGGTTCTCCGCTTTCGCGGATGCAACCCAGGTGGTCACAGAAAACACGCGATTGCAAGCAGCGTTAAGGGTGGCACGAATCAGCCGGCGCCGCCAGGTAGTCATACCTGGTCAGCGGGGCTGATGCAGTGCTCGCCCCGAGCGCTACTGGCGTTAACCGCAAAAAATAAAAATAAAAATCAGTGTCTAGGGGAGGAACGCCGTTTTCATCGCGGGTAGTGAACTACTTCGAAGTATTGATTGCTTGCGCTTCCTTCGCATTGCGCCGCTCACATCAACTCTGAATCGAGCCTCGGATAGCTGGAAATGAGTCGAAGGAGCATCGTCAGCTACAGAACGAACTCCGTGTAACTAACTTGCCCCGCGAAGAGTAGCTACAGCAGTACTCCCTTCTGAGGGTGATTCACAACGAAAATAACCTAGCAGAAAGACATCCAAACAAGAATTGGATGAAGCTTAGGCGTTCTCATTTTATGTTGAAAGATTGCCACTGGACACTACTACGCAACTTGTCGTTGAGGTTCTCTTCACAAGAGATAAAAATTGAGTGCACAAGCAAAGCACATCTACTATACCGGTACGGGTAGTACAAATGCATTTGTTGATTTTGATGGTGGGTCCGATTGCAATTAAAAAGCTTATAGTTTAGTTATTCTTCACCGTCGCACTCAGTGGATTGACAGATATAAAAGTTTTTCGTCATTCCCAGCCATGTTTTATATAAGAGGTCTCCCCGCACGCAGATACACAAACACAACACGTAGTACTCGATTTGATTCCTGGAAGTATCAGAGCTTTAGTTTTGTTTCTCGAGTATCACCATAGCGGATTCGCTCAGATGACCGTCGTGAAATCGAGATAAAGGATCATCATCTTCCCCAGTCGTACGTCCACATATCTGCACTCTGTTTGATCTCTGCGCCTCCTATTCCGAACTGAGCTCCTCATTTTCCATAAACGGCGATACAAGCCGCGAGCCAACCGTTCATAGACCCGTAAAAACATTCCGAAACACGTAATTACCCGTTCAGGAGCGAATCGAAACGCACTTCCGCGTAAAAACTATGTCTTCTCGTTGATTGGGTGAAAGTAAACATTCGGAAAAGGTCGCTTCGATTCCCATATTCCGCACCAGGATGGCGCCCGGCGGTCGGCAGGAGTCGCGCGCGTGGCGCAAGGAGAGCGAGAACGACAACCGACGCGTCAGCGTCTCCCCCAGTGAAGACGCTCCCGTCTGTGGTGCTGACGGTGCGCTTTAATGGCAGCTGTGTGAGATGATGTGCTTGAATGAGATGGGACTAACGCGGTTTGTGCTGCTGCAGTGCCGTTCGAGGAGCTTGTGGCGCGAGAGCTGCGGAAGTCGCAGGACAAGGCGGAAAATATTGCAGGATATGGAGACGGGAAGGCCCGGAAGAAGCCGTTCCTGAAGAAAGGGGCGCGGGGCTGGTGGATGCGGCAGCCAGGAGCAAGGCAGAAGGTGGTCAAGCACAAGCTCACGTCCACGGACGAGGAGACGCAGGCTGCATCTGGAGAGAAGCAGCCACAGCGGTCCAACAGGCCAGTGAGGGTGACGTCACCGTCGTCGTCAGGAACGCTGTCGCCAGTGATGACGTCGCCCGAGAAGAGGCGAACGGTTCCGGTTCCGTCGCAGACGCTGTCGCCGCCAGTGTCGCCGATCCGACGAGCACCTTTCAGCGTTGATTTTGAACGTGAGCGCGGCTTCATACAGCAGACGCAGCAGGATGAAGAGCTGTCGACGTGGAAGGGTGCATCGCTTCGATCTACTGCGAGCACAGACGTTATGGGGATGAAACGTGTAAGGCAGTCGTTCGAGGCAAAACAGGAGCGCGAGGCGAACGAGATGGCAGAGTTTGAGGCCATCGAGCGTGACCTAGCAGCGGAGAAAGAGTCGTATCTGCTCGAAAGACAGCAACAGCAAACACCGCAACATCAAAGTCATGGGAATCAGGCACCGGCGGACCACTGGGGATTGCCATACTCCTCGTTTGTATCAGATCTGCGGCAACAAGAACAGCTCCAGCAGCATTCGACATCAATTTTTGAAGATAGTATGGATGACGGAGCAGATTCAGCACTTGTGTTTGACGACCACTCTTCTCTTTCTGCTGCGGAATGGAGAACAAACCGTGGTGGTATTGCTGACCGCACTGGCCCAAACGGTCAAGGACAACCAATTCGCCACTACGGCTACCCACCTTCAGAGCTGAGTGCTATTAGTTTCGATGATTCTGTGCCATGGGATGATGGCTTGTCATTTCAGCGAGAAAGCGCGGGGCAATCTGTTAAATCCGGCGTTACAGAAGGTTCGACTCTCCCTAACAAGCGTTATAGTTCATTTGACGCGGCATCAATTGCAGTTGCAGGAAAAAGTTATCCGATCGTGATTCGGATCCGCCTGGATCCAGCAAGTTTGGTGTGTCTGCCCAGGCGGTACCAGACAGCGATGCTCCAGTTTCATCGTTGGTACAACACGTGTTTGGCGGGTCTGATCAAGCCGACAGCGAATCGAACAGTGCCAGACTTTCGAACGAACATGAAACGGAGTCTGGTTCGACTGGTCATGATAATCAAGAAGACGAAGGTGCAACCTCCAGAGTGGTGGCCCCGCCACAGCAATTCACTCAAGACAGTTCGTTATCAACGCTGAAACAAAAGATACGCGGGAAGCAAAAGCCAGCTGCAACACGAATTCCTGGAAGCCAAAGAAAGACCCTAGCAGGTAGCGATGATAACAGGCGTGCAGGATCAACGAAGCCGAAATCTGCAGTCCCTCCACGAGTGCCATCAAAACAGAAAGCAGGAAAGCCCAAGCTTCCTCCAAGAAGAGCGGTACAACCAGCCGATGCAGGTATGATACTCCCAGCCGTGATCGAGGAAAAGCTTTATGAGCTAGAAGAGGAGGTCAAGTTCTACAAAGCAGAGACATTGCAACTTCAAAAGCGCAAAGATTACTACGATCAAGAGGTGAAGAAGCTCGCCAGCGAGCGAGATGAATTTGAACAATATAAGCAGGAACAGCTCTTGCTGATCGAGAAGGAGTGGGAAAAAGAGCGTGCTAAAATGAAGAAAGAGCAAAAACTACAAGACAGGCAGTGGAAGTTGCGCATGAACGCCACAATATCTCACCAGGACCGCAAGGACCGTGGCGAAGTGGAATCACTGAAGGCGCAAATCGTGAAGATGCAACTCGACGAAAAAGCGCACGTGAGTAAGTGGAAGGCTGCGAGCGACAATCTACGACAGCGTGTATCGGTACGTTTTTACTGGATTTTTTTTTGTATGTGTGGTAAATCACAGCGGCATGTTTCTTTTGAAAGAACGGACTAATTAGTATATCGTGCTTGTGTGTGCACGCTTGTAAAGGAAATGGAGGAGAAAAACCGCGAGCTGAACGATGAGATTAAATTCTTGGAAAAGGATCGCTTGGAGCAATGGGACAGGTATGAACGAATTTTGAAGGAAAAGCATGAAGCATCTGAAATGGCATCAAAATCTAGGACGACTTCAACTGCAACTCCTTCTCCGCTAAGCGAACATAGTGAACTACGCACGATGGATGATATTTTTGCCGTCAAGGGAACAGCTGAAGAGCTGCTAAACGGCTGGAACTTTCCTCATGGAGAAAATCGTGCAAATGATGGAAAGGATACGGACCGTCAAAATACACCAAGCGCTGGTTTTCACCTTGATAATCAATCCGGTACAGTAGATAAATACAACCCGAAGCGCTACAGTCTGGATCGGGATGATCCTCTCAACTCGGACGACTCGTGGACTTTCGCAGGGGGGATCACACAGAAGCCAAAAGCGATCCTAGCATTTTTGCAGGAGGCACGGAGCACGCACACAGTAGGAGTGGTGGCACTGGATACCAATGGGCGCTTCCTGACGCCGAAGGTGGTCAAGATGTGGATAGTACTAGTTGCAGTGTTCGAAAACTGCAATCTACATCGTCACCGGCAGGGAGAGAGTTGTAAACGAGGAAATTGAGCACCCTGGCGGCAAAAAGAGTTACTATACACGGATGGCAGCAGGAAGATTGTGTTTCCCGACGGCAACGAAAAGGACATCGATGCTAGTGGGCATGTCATCATCAAGTTTACGAATGGTGACCACAAAGAACTCTTCCCTGACACAGGGATCAGTGTATATTATTACTACGAGGCTCAGACAAAGCTGACAACCTACCCAGACAAAAGGAAGGTTTATGAGTTCCCGAACCAGCAAATCGAAACGAGCTTGCCAGACGGCACGACGGAAATTCAGTTTGCCGATGGCATTAAGAAGACAATTCGGTCAAACGGCGACGAGTTCTCTGTGTTTCCGGACGGGACTACTATGCTTGAGCAGCCTGACGGTCTCCGCGAGGTGACGCTGCTTAACCAGAAAATAATTCGGTACTTTCCAGACGGCGAAATGGCCTGCGTCAGTCCTAGTGGCCAAGAAACTCGTGTTCGCTCCGACTCGGAGCTGAAGCAGCTCATGGAAAGCATATAAATGATTTTCTAAACATATTTAACAAGTTTTACCGTACATTATTGTTTTGCCGCGAATGAGTAACTGGGTTGATCCATGGCGTCGCGTTGCTCGGGTCGATAAACTGGCGCCGTCAAGGTCCTGATGCGTGACGCTGAAAAGGTCCTTGTTTTGATCGCAACCAGCTTCTTTTGAGTTGCCTCTCGCTTCGTGCACAGAATCCGAGGCAGGTGCTAAGAAGAGACGTCCGCAGTCGACTATTCCGCCAGAAAAGCTTTTGGTCGGCTCTTGCGAACGTGGACGTCGTGGACATTCACCTAGCACTCGAAAGGTCTGATTGAGGTATTACGTGAACCCAGCTCACACGATGTTGTAGCGTCAACACGGTTGCTAGATCAGACTTCAGGGGACAACGGGAAATCGCCAAAGCCGCCCTTCTCTTCGCCCCAGCTGAGGTGGGCTTTGATAACATTTAGAGTGCTCGTACTCCACTCACGTACGTAGAACCAACTATCCTTTTACGTGAGCCCTGTTATCATAAGATCATGCGCGATGACCCCAGTCTTCCATAGGCGCATGTTGACGCTCTGGTTAAAATATGCGAGTAAAGCAGTATGATATGCTAGCATCGATTCCTGTTCTGACAGCTCGCTGGAGCTACAATTTCGCTGACTGCACGAAACCGACAAACCTTCGTGACTGTGCTACGTCTGGCAAATGCATTTTTAAGCTTAACACGAGAAACACGTTCAGACAAATCCCAGCGTGCGTGAAAGCTGGTTATTGCGTATTAAGACCTACATCGAAGCACTTGCAGAGTAACTTGATCACTTCACCCGTTCGCAGTGACGACGATCCGTTGTCATCGAACACGAGTAAATCCGCGTCTGCAGCGCCGTAGGAGGCGGAATTGGTCGAGTTGAGCTCCGCTTTCTCGTCATCGTCGGCGTCGATCACGTGCATGCTAACCATGAAAGACGACACCTTGTTGTAGAGTTTCGTGTCTCTGAAGTCGCAGGAACCGGTGGGATACAAGGCCCTGGAAATGGAATAGCCTTTGCAGTGCACGTTCTCGTAGAATACAAACTCGGACGCGTCCGGAAGCCCTTCCCACTCGGCGTTTTCACTGCGGTCGTTCCAACGCTGTTCAATGCTGTAGCATCGCTGCGTGCTGGTGAAGCTGGCGGTGAAGTTGCCTTTGTTGAAGTATAGTTGTATAGCATGCACCGTCGACAGCCAAACAAGCGCCAGTAGTGCAACCACAGTCGTCACTCTGCCGAACAGAAACCCCATTTTAGCGAAAATGGCACGAGTGATACCTGGCAAAAGAACAAGTGACGGCAGTAGTTGGTTGAGTGCTGGGCCAATGTTGCGCGCAAGTCCCATTGATCCGTATCATTTGAAAGTATACAGGTCTGTGATAGTTTTAGCTGTCTATAACCCAGAAAACTAGACCAAAGCTGGCTGTATCATTCGTGGCGTCTAGAACAGCCGCTTCATCAACAACATAATCACTACTTACACCACTGATAATTCACCACCACGAAATGACGAAGTGCTTGAGTTGTGCATCGCAGTTTCCTTGTCATTGCTCTTGCTTGATAGGGTAGTAGCTAACCAAGACGGAGGACACCTTCTTGTAGACCTTCGTGCCTTTCAAGTCGCAGGAAGCCTTTGGATAGTACGCGCAGGAGACGGAGTTGCCATTGCAGTGCTGGTCCTCGTAGAACACAATCTCCGAAGAGTTTGGAAGTCTCGTGTCTGGGAACGTCTCCCACGTGGCGTTTTCGCTGCGATCGTCCAAGAGCTTCGGGAGCGTGTAGCAGCGATGAGTCTCGTCGAGCTTGAAAATGTAGCTACGGTTATTGAAGAACAGGTGTGTGTCGGCGTGCACGGTGGACAGCCAAGCCAAAACCAGCATTGCCACCACGGTTGTAGCATTATTACGCGGCATACCCTCGCCACTTTAAAACAGGAATGAAGCCGGTGGTAAAATTGGCACTGGCTTCAGTGGAGGTAACGCCAAATGATTCAGGCCGGCTGTGACCCCAGTTATGCTTTTAAAAAATGTGCAAAGTATTGGTTTGCGTGGCAAGCGTGAATTGCACTGGCACATTTTTTTAATGGTTGATCTTTACGCGACTAGACGACTTATAAAGAGATAGCGTCATCGACTTGGTGGCTAACGAGCCTCTACCACTTAACTCGATCCTGCAAAGCCGAAGTACCCGGTGAAAGTTGAATTAGTGGAGTTGAGCTTCGCATCTTCATGGCAACGATCCTCGATGCCGTTGACCGGGAACTCGCTATACTGTCTAACCATAAAGGACGACACCTTGTTGAAGAGTTTTGTGGTGGTGAAGTCGCAGGAACCCTGTGGATGCAACGCCTTGGTGATGGAAATGCCTTTGCAGTAACTTTTCTCGTAAAACACCATCTCTGTGTCGTCCGGAAGGCCTTGCCAGTTGGCATTTTCACTGTGGTCATTCCAGCAGTGCGCGATGGTGTAGCAGCGTTGGGTTTGGTCGAAGCCGAAGGTCATATAGCCGTCATTGAAGAACACATGCATCTTGGCCAGCGTCGTGGGCAGCAACATCAGCGTCAGCATGGCCACAGCCGCCAATCTGCCGAGCGGGAAGTCCATTGCAGTGTCGGAGCTCGATGTGGGCGGTCACGAGGAGAAACACAAGTGAATAAGAACGATGAGGTACATCAGTTGATATATACTAGTATTCGGTGAAGGCTGGGCGAAGTGCAGGTCTGCCCGATAACGACCCACCGTCGATCGGTGGCTCGCTCACGTTCGTTAAATCTATGTTGAAGTGGCTCGTCACGTCGCGTAATCATATCTTCCCTGGTACACTGTACCAGCTCCCTTCGTTCCCAGACTCAGTCAGCCCCAATCGTGAATTTGTCCATGGAGACGTATCTACGCAAGCACTGGGCGCAGGGCTCCGTGGCCGTGAGCTGTCGCGTGGCCGCGTCGCAGCGCCGCGCCGACGAGCGCCAGCGCCTGCAGCTCACGGCCAGCGGCGTCGAGCTGCGCGCCGTGGGGGCCGCCGCGCCCTCTCCGCCGTCGTGCTCCCGTGGAGCTCCGTGCTGGGCGCGGCCGAGTCGTCCGTGAGCGTGCGCCGCCGCTTCGTGGCCGTCTACGAGGGCAGCGAGGCCGGCGAGGAGCGCGAGTTTGTTCTGTTCGTGTGCGCGCCCCGGGCGGCGGGCGCGGGCCGCGGCGGCGTGCTCGGGGGCCTCGCGGCGCTGGCCTCGGCGCTGCTGCCGACGGCGCTCACGCAGCCCAAGCCGCAGGACGCGGGCGCCGAGCGGGAGCTGCTGCAGTGGGTCTTTCGCTGCGACGAGGAGGACGCGGCGGCGGCGGCCATGAGGACCGTGAAAGCCATCCGGTTCCTGGCAGACCCGCGCGTGCAGGCCGCCAAGGCTGAGAAGCTGCTGGACCCGTACGGAGTGATGCCCCACGCCAGGTGCGTGCTGCTGAGCAGAAGGAGGTGGAGGGGCGACTGATGGAAGTTTGTTGGTGGTTTGGTTTTGCTGCGTAGTTTCTGGTGGTGATCAACCCGGCAGGAGGAACGGGCAACGCCCAGCAGACGTTCGAGAAGCTCGTGGCGCCGGTGTTGGAGCAGGCTAACGTGGAGGTGGAGACCATGATCACGCGCAATGCTGGACATGCTACCGAGATGATGAAGGAGCTGCCGCTCAACAAGTACGACTGCGTTGTGGCGGTGGGAGGGGATGGCCTGCTGTCTGAGAGTGAGTCTACGCGCTGATTGTGTTTAGTGTTGTGTGATGGTGCGAGAGAGTGGGGAATCTGACGGACGTGGTTGTTGCCGCAGTGCTTCAAGGTCTCATGGCACGCAAGGACTGGCAACAAGCTGCTTTACAGCCGCTGGGAGTGAGTACCGACTTGATCATGAGCAAGTGTCTGGCTGATTCGATATAGCAGTGGACTAAGTCGTTGCCTGTTGCATCTAGATCATCCCGGGAGGATCAGGCAACGGCCTCTCTGCGTCATTGCTGTCGCGTGCAGGTGAACGCTTCGGGGCACTTAACGCAGCGTATTCGCTGGCAAAGGGCCAAGTGCAGGAGCTGGACCTGTTCACCGCCACTAACGGTGATAAGAAGGTCATGCACGGATTTTTGTCGTTGGAGTGGGCCTTCATAGCCGACATGGACATCAAATCCGAGCAGTACCGCTTCTTCGGTGACATGCGATTCTTCATTTCAACCGCGCTGCAGATATTTGGCTTTGGGCAGACGAACTTTCCTGGCCAGCTGCGCTATTTAGTCGCCAAAGATGACGAATCTTCACCAGATAAGTATCATGACACTTTCAGCAGCCCCGAGGCAACAGACAACCCGATTTGTGTCTGCCTCGAGAAGGACGAACAAAATGCTGAAGGAGACGCTGCAGGAGATGAGTGGAAAGATATGGATGGCCCATTTTACATGTTTTGGGGCATGAACGTGTCACACGCCGCCGCAGACGCTCACATTGCACCACCGGCTGACATCTCCGACGGCTACTTTCACCTGATGCTTGTATCTGGACCGGATTTCTCTCGTGTGGGGCTCACTAAACTCATGATGGGAATCGAGGATGGTACACATCTCGATGTGGAGCGGGTTCAGCTCATTCGCACACGTGCCTTCAAAGTGCGTGCTGGCGACAAAGATGACCTTATGTGCGTGGATGGGGAACTTTTTCCTGGGCCTGAAGTGAAAGTGGAGGTGCACCGTGCGTTGGGTCGTGTCCTCTGCTTGCCGGCAAAGACAGAGCATAATATGGTTACGTAGCAGATCAATAGGGACGCTGAGGGCAGCGTATACCGGTGTGATCAAGAAGAAGACGCTGATTCTCCGACCAAGACAACATCGAGCTTCGTCTACGCAAAGAAGGCAATCATTTTTGAATGTCTCCGTTGGGTGTGCTAAGATGCATGTTTGTAGCAGCATCAAATAACTACAAGGCTCTCCACACTCGAATTTCTTCTCCGACTCGTTTCCGATGAAGCTCAATAGCTTCAGATAGTGACGGACTACGCCCAGCGGTTTGTGATTCAGGACACGGCAGCTTAAACAACTCGTCCGCTATCAGTAGCGCCACTGTCTTGCCAAAAAACTG
Source organism: Phytophthora constricta (assembly GCA_011947335.1). Taxonomy (NCBI): domain Eukaryota; phylum Oomycota; class Peronosporomycetes; order Peronosporales; family Peronosporaceae; genus Phytophthora; species Phytophthora constricta. The sequence continues at coordinate 131,991 of JAAVTI010000265.1, forward strand.
GTTGTCACATTCCAATCCTCAGGGCGCGGGTCAGAAGCACGAAGTTCAGCGGCGCGGCGGCGCTCTAGTAGCTCACACGCAGCGCTCCGAGTGACGCACTTTTCATTGAGCACCACAAGCTCCTCCCAAAACGCGATCGCTGGTTCGGACTCCACCTCCTCCTGGACCGTAGCTTCACTGATGTTCCCTTGCTTGTGCAGCAGTTCTTGCAAGTCTTGAATCGTGAGCTTTTCTTGCTCCTTACGCCCTGGAGCTACACCTAGACGAGGTAACTCTTCGTTCTCCTTCGTGTCCTTGTGGTCAATCTGCAGGTGCCTGTGTCCAAGGTGATAAATGCGTTCCTCGATAGAGCCTTGAACAATGAAGCGATGCACACGAGTGCGTCGAGTTTGACCCAGACGATGCACACGGTTGACAGCTTGTGCTTCAATGCTAGCACTCAGAAGGGGCTCGACGAGTAGCACTTCAGTGGCCTCTACAATATTCAGGCCATTGGCGCCTACTTTGAACGGCAGCGCCAGCACACAAGCCGTCGGGCAGGATTGGAATTGCGACAACAATGTGGGCAACTTTCGCTTCGTTGCGTACATGAAGCAACGAACACCAAACCGCGGTAATGCTCGCACGGCCAGCTCCAGCATCTGGGGCCACTGGGAGAAAAGCAAACACTTTACGGTCGGGTTTTCCTGACGAAGCGAATCCACACGCCCGAGCAAAGCATCAAGCTTCGAGCCTAGTCCTCCGCCTGGACGATGCGAAAGCGCTGGCTGAGGATGATGGTCAGATATAGGTTCTGAACGTGGCGGGCTTCTTGAACTTGAAGCCGACGTTGAATCATCAATGATCTTTGTAACGCTGTCAACAGGACACACTCGACGGCAAGTTGGACAGCGGACATCATTTCGTTTGTGTTTGCCACCTGCTAAGCTGGAGACGCAAGCACGACAGAACACGTGCGCACAAGGTAGCACAGCGCGCTTTCGCGTCAGTTCCTGCAAACAGACAGCGCATACAGGCCACATGGTTGTAGTGGATTCCGATCCAGTGTCATTTTCTTGCTGGTGTGCTTGAGAAGATTCAGTCTCGCCTTGAAGCTCAAGTAGATAGCGTAGTTGAGCCATTTTGTCGCGCAACTCGTGGTCAGCTACGGCGCGGTCTCCCTCTAGCTCTTTTACTCGAGCAGGCACCTCGGCAGGCTCGAGTTTATAGAGCCGCTCAGCTTTAGTGCGAGCTTCTGGTTCCCCAGGCTGGCGCAACCGTAACTGGCTGCATGCCATCACGAGCTCGTCCAACGCTCCAAGACGTTGATGCTGCGCCTGGAAAAGCTTCTTGGCTGCCTGCCACTCGCGTTGCAGTCTTGCCCAAAACTCCATTTCTCGTTGCATTGAAGATTGAACCTCTGTAGCACGCACTTTCCCGTCCTGTTGGGACCGCAGTGCGTTGCGCGCGCAGCCGGCAATTTCTTTGAATACCTCGATAAACAGAGACTTTGATGACCCTCCTCCAATGGCTTGTGTCGCAGAATGAACAACTTCATCTTCGAAGTCTTCATCATCTTCTAGCAAATCCATAATCTTTGACCTACCTGCGGCAGTCTTGTCAATACCAAGGAAATGTTGTCTATAGGACTCGAGCTCTTTGTATAACTGACAGTGGACACAAGTGGGACCTGTTCCGCCGTCTCGACACTTCACACAATTTCCAGATAGCTCGACATCAGCCTCTGTCGGGGTGCCGTCACTTAGATCAGCAAGGCGGTCAAAAAGCTTGCGCCGCCGTTTTGCAAGCATTTCTAGCTCGTGCACAAGCAGTAAGCGCAAAGAACGCGCGCTTATAAGCTGCGAACAAAACGAAGTTCCCCATCGCGTGCCAAAACCAGCAAGTCGAGCATGTACTCGGGTGACAAGTTGCTGCTGGTCGTCGTGGTCGCCCTGCTCAATTATTGCAAGAGCATCGTTCCACCAGCTTCCGGACGTACACAACAGCGCTGTCTTCCCACCACGAGATTGCTGGCTTTGCTCACTATCGACCTTCTGGGAGATCTCTTGATAGACGCTTCGAGCTTGCGAGTGTGAACCCTCAGCCTGGAGCAAATAACATTGACGGATGTGTATCGCGCTCTGTCCAAGCAGCGTGCATTCGCGAAGAATTCCCATACGCACGTCGTCGTCAAGATCAGCACAATCAGGGTCTAGTCCCGTCGAAGAGACCCGTTTTTCAAGAACCGGTAGCTCTGGAAGCACACATTGCTTTGTAGGATCCACCACGGAATCGATGTTAGTTTGAGAGGGGTCTTGATGTTGAGTACTATCTTCGCCACCAGGCAATGCGAAAAGGACATGAACGCACTTCTCCAGATTTTGCAAAATATGCAATCGCGGGAGCAGGTCCGCACGGAATCGTGGCCAGTTCGTACGAATATGGCCCATCAACGCCATGTACTTCAGCGCAGCCCCCGAGAAATTGTGTTCCAACACAAGCAATGCCGCTAGACCATTCTGTGCACCAATAAGTTGTCTCTGCGCCTCCTCGCACTCCCGCTTGGCCTTGCTTACAAGCTCTTGAAGAAACGCATCCATGGTCATGACAGCGCCAGCTGTTAAGTTGCCAGAGATTGCCCAAGCCTGTCGGGCGCTGCCAACTTGTGGATGGCAGCATAGCTGCCGCAAGATCAGCAAATCCTGCCACAACCGATCGTCTCGAGCAATGACATTATTTGCCTGCCACTTTTCTCGCTGCTCGTGCTGGCGCTGCTGAATCAGGGACACGATGCGGTTCTCCTGCTGATCGTAGAAATGTCGCTCCACAGCGGCAAAGCGGCACCAGACAACCTCGTTCTTCTGCGGTGGCAGGCCCAATTGATCCAGAACATGCCTTTTGCCCGTACGCCATAGGATGCCACCACCACTAACAATATCTGCAGCATCCTCTCCATTCCATAAAAGTTGGTCCAGGACCCGTTCTACAGCACCTCGAGTAAAGCAACGCTCGATAGCTTCTCGGAAGAATGCCATGTCTAATCCTTCAAGCTCTTGACGCTCTGTCTGACCTTGCTGCAAGTAAAAATGCTCCCCGACTCAGTTCCAGCCACCTGAGCTGACGTATAAGGCGCAATGCGTAGGAAGCGCAAGTAACCAAATAATTCACTTACCCGCGATGAGAACGGCGTACCCGTCACCACCCATCGATTCTCGGCACTGATTCGTGCTACCGTTAACGCTGCTTGCAAACGAGTGTTTTCCACACCCACCTGGGCTTCATCCATGCAAACACGCCAGAAGTGCAAGCCAACAAGCGGAGACCCCACAAATGCGTAACGCTTGCGCCCACAGCGCAAACTAGATCGACGATCTCCGCCTTCGACTGTCGGAACATGGCGTAGATCTGCGGCCAGCGTCTCGTATGTTGTCAACACTACGTCAAAGCGCGAAAGCAGAAGTCCGGGCGACGCTAGTATCTGCCACTCAGCGCTCGGTCCTGTGCCCTCCAGTCGAGTTCTAAGAGCACGGACGCCGGGGTAACGGATCACGGATAGTGAGTCAGTGCGCACATGGCGCGACAATTCGTTCTGCCATTGAGCATGAATCGGTTCTGGGGAGACGATTAGAGTTGCGTGACTTGCGAAGATCGGCCGCTCCTGGCTCTGACAATGATAGCACATGAACCCACGGCTCGGCCAGGGTGAGCTTGATCCATTCGTAGATGACCTCGACACGTCAAAACTCCACAGACCAAGAGAACTTGCCGTTGAACGGGGTTCATCGTTACTGTTGCTTGCAACTGAACCGCTTGCCGTGTAGCCTGTGCAAAGTTGGTGGTGCCACGTCCCGCAAAAATCACACTGCACGGTGCCCATCGGGTGGTCATCTTCTGAGCCACAAATGCACGCCATCACATCCTCTTCAAAGTCGCCATTGTTAGCATCTCGGGTGTGGTGACGTGTATGGGTTGATAGCAGCTGCGGTGTCAACGAGGGCCGGCGGTGGCTTAGCATAAGTGCAATCACCTCAACGGTTTTCCCGAGCCCCATTTCATCAGCTAGGATGCCACCGTGCACCTCGAACAACTTCAGTGCCACTGGACGGAGCTGTCCTTGCTGGTCGTCTAGCGTCCCAGTGGCTACGTGGAATGCAGCACAGAATGGATTGTACGCTTGCAAGCCGTGCGCTGCCGACTCACTAAAGATCACGGATAACGGCAATAGAGGGCCTTGATGCAATTCAGACGTTTCGCGAGCCAGCATCCAGGAAACTGCTGCCTTCTGATACGCCCGCAATGTCGGAAGGAGATCCGACGATGAAGCCTCAATACTTTCGTAGGCACTAGTGTCGCGAGAAAGCTGGCATGCCGCGTCAATACGTGCGTAGATTTCTGGCATTTCAAACACTTGGGTCTCAAACCGCGCGCACGCGGTCGCGTTACTCCCCACAAAGCGATCGAACAGCACCTCAACCTCGTTCCAATACCGATATGTGCAGGTCGCCTCCACCACGGTGGACTGTGCGTCGTGCGCGAGCTTCAGCAGCCAAATCATCACGTGATGCATCGCCCGCGCAGGATTCGCCTGCGGAGCTGCCAGCACCGGCACCAGCCCACGTGAGCTGCAACTGCGCATATAGTTACGCCACGCCACACCAACCGACAGACTGAAGGCCCAGTGGTCCCGATCCGATGGGCGCGTTGCAACCACGTGCAACGCCAGCAGTTGCAGCTCTGCCAGCACCGCCACATGCGGCCGCCAGGCCTCGTAGGTGTCTGGGAAGAGCTCCGTCAGCGGCAGTTGCTGCGTCTGGTTGTCTCCATACGCCTGCAGCTCGACTTGGTCGTTCGCCAGTAGCGTCGCGTCGATGCGGAGCTGTCGACCACCGAGACCGCTGCATAAGGCACCGAGAGCCGCGAGCAGCGAGCCGTGGGGCGTCTCTCGCAACGGGAACTGGAGCCGCAGCGAGTCCTCAGGGCGCCAGTCGTCGGCATCTGCGGGGCAGGACAGAGAAAGGGGATCGGTACGCTGGCGCTGGAAGGCCGGACGACGCGAAGGGCGCCGCGATCGCTTGGAGGCGCCGCCCACCGCCTGCGCGAGCGGCCGCTTGGCCGGCGTGGACTTGCGTCGCGGCATGCCCGTTGAGATGACAAGTGGGTCGCGATTTTGGATAGGTGTAGCCATCTTGGAAAAATGCTACCCCAAAAAGTGACACGTTCCTTGAAGCGAAAAAAGTGGCCTTCAGCAGCCTATAGAAAATAGGCTACTTGCACCGTTCGGAAACCTTCAACAACACGAGCCCACAACTCGAAAATCAAGTCGTGAACAAAAAGCAATTACCACTTAATCTTGGTTGTCCGTTCGAATTAAGCCTGTACGATCATTATTAACACTAAGGGTAGTCCCTTTAGAAGGGCCAAGCTTTATCCAACTTGCGCTGCAAATTAACGTCGCTAAATGGGCAATCCGCTTTGCCGAATGATACCGTATTCAGTGCCTGCCGCGCTGCGTCCGTCATTTGGTCCCACATAACGAGGTCATGAAAGACGCCGCTTGTTTCGGTGAGCTGCATTTCGTGGTTCATCGGCCAGGTGCAAAAGTATTCGATCTTGATGGCGTTACCTTCGATGGAGTTAGCTGGCACGGGTATGTACCTCTCGTAACCATTGTGTGACGAGGTCACAGCACCCAGCATGACTGCGTTGTCAAACTCCGGATTGTCGATATAGATGACGACGTGCTCCCAATCGTGGCGATGGCCCAAGCCAGGCGATGGCGAGTCTTTAGGGAAGTACCACGCGTACATGATAGCCCATCGGTCCTTGTACCAGGTGGAGCGGCCGTAGACCTGCGCACCGGGACCATTTCCTCTGCATCCTCCCCTGGAGTTTCCGGTTGGTTTGAGACCGCCACCCGTCTGCCGAGATCGTTGACAACGGGGTACGGGTCGCACCCGCTGGCGATGTGGAGTCGGGTTTATACTTGACCGCGACCTTCTCGGAGATGGAGTCCGGCACTTCCTCCTTCCAGGGAATCAACGCATCGTGGTTGATCCACGTTTCCACCCACTGAGCATTAATCGTGGCAAGGCAGATGAGAACCGAGGAGAGAAACGCTTCGATCTTCATCGGTAGTGACTTCAGGATCGTGCGTCGACCTTGATAAATTGGAAAATGAGGTCTCGCAGCGAGACCTCGAGACTCTCGCTACATGCATTGTTATCGCGAAGAGTGCTCTTGAAGTGATTACGTGCTTTTGTTTACCGCTATAATAGTTAATCTCAAGTCGACCGCGTAACTCTGGCACATCGGCACATCTTGCGCTGCTGCTATCTTGCGTGTCCATCCTGGTTACCAAACAATATGATTTTCAGTAGGCCAACTTTTGGCGCGCTAAATGGACCAGTCGAAAATAGTTTAGTTTTTAGGGTAGATTACCGGGATCTTTCGCACCGAGAAGGCAGTATTACGTACACTCCAACTTTAAATGTATACGACTGCTTCCGTTTGTTGTTAATGTAATGCTGGAATAACCGTTTGGAATGAACTGGAATGGCTAATATGGCGATTATCCAGACCGTGCTGCAGCTTTCTCTCTCTCTATTACAAGACTCGAGGGCTATCTCAGATAGCCCTCGAGCCTGCAAGTTTCAATGTCACTGTTTACTTCACTGACACCGAGATCGTTTCACGATCTCGGTGGAAATTAAAGAAGATGTGCGTTCGTGCAATTACTTCACTGCACTGAATTGCTGCTGCTATTGATGTGCGGCAAAGATCACCTTTACATGGTTCAAGGTGGCTGACAAGTTTTGCCATTTCTTTGCGATACCAAGCCTGCCATGTTATACTTCGAAGTAGTAAGCGAGATGATGATATGAATATCGTTTCTCTATATTATATAAATATCAGAATTTTAACACCATTCAATCGATGAAACATGCAAGCGGTTCATCACCACCACGTATGCAAATAAATTGACAACCATGATGTCACCAAGAACAAATACTCGTTGCTCAGGTTGGAAGGGATGTACTTGCCGAAATTGGCAAATAACACCAAAACAATGGACATACTGCGCATGCTTTAGGGCACCTCTGAGTAGTTGATGTCATACGCCGCGACAGCACTCATGATTTCTAAGAAGGCCACTACAATGTAGCGGATATTGCGGAATGGACGAAATATCGTTCATCACATGTCCGCCATCGTCGTTCAGGATAAACTGCGTATAGCCATTCAATTCGACGTACGTCAACTCGAAGTGCTAAGCCGAATCATTTCGCACGCGCCCGTCCAGAACATGGCAACCACAATTACGCAGTACCTGCCCGTACCGCCTCAGCGGATAGACATCCGTGAGCAACACGTCCAACACGCAACCCGGCGGGGTTGAACATCTGAACAGTGGGTGAGTGCATTTGGCTTGCACGGACCGTTACCGAGACGTCCGTTTGCTGAACAATGGACTGGTTGTTGCCCGCTGGTTTTGGCACATCCAAAAGATTCACATGCTGCGAGTATTTTGTTCATCCCAGGGCTTGATTCTTACGTAACCAGTAACAGAAGGCGTCACCTGCGCGTGAGCACGGGCAATGTAGCCGCTTGTTTGGGCATTTTCGCGGGCCCAGGCGATTTCGAAAGTGAGTCTCGAGTGGAGATTGGCATGAGGACTCAAGTTTCAGCATCCCTACAAGCCGACCGTGGTGGAGATCATTAACGACGTTGTCTACAGCGTTTTGACACTGCACATCGCACACGAATGGACGATGAGATGGTGCTGTGTCGGCTCAGTCCTCTTTCTCCTCATTCCGCCGCACACACATCGCACGGACTTGCTCCGCCTCTGGAATGCCTAACGCCTCTGGAATGCCTAACGGAGTGGTCGGAACGGAAGTTAAGGAAAGCGAAGCCGTCGGAGATGTCAACATGCTGATTCGCAACAGCACCCGCGTATCGCGAAAGCTTGAAGTTGAAATGTATGTGACGCTGTTCCGGAGCCTTATTACCTCGGCGATTCACCTCGTCACCAACGTGGCATCCCGTAGTCTCTCGTTCATCGCGTCTTGCGTCACATTGATCATGAAGCTAACGATTGCACTTAGCAGTGCAATGTCATTCGGGTTATAGCAGTGCCTGAATTGAGCTGCTAATGCTATCCATGTGCTGCTCCAGCGCCTCGAGGTGTACATCGATATCTGCTTGCTTTGATTCGATCCAGTGCCCCACATCCCGCGAATATGACTCGGACAACCCGCTCATCTGGAGGTGGCGGAATGCGACTGTAGTCTGCATCGGCTTTTGCTTGCGGCATAGTTTGAATTGCTGCGCGGCCTTCAGCAATTGTCTATCAAGATCACGCTTCGCTCCTTTCCTCGAGCTATGAGCACTCTGCTCCAAGTGAAGGCGACGATGGTACATCCAGCCAGCGTAAATCAGACGTTGCGCTGCTATACGAACAGCGCGTTCCCACTTTATGCTCTCCATTGCAACCAGTACAGTGTATTCACGTTTCGTACCTTTCAGTGAGTCGAGAAACTCGGACGTCATGAGCGATATAAACCCCAAACCCCCGATGACTGCGCCGAGCACGATGGCAACTCTGCCATTCATCGTTATCGGGTACGTGTCGCCGTATCCAACACCCGTCATGGTGACAAGGCTTAGCCAAAGCGAGTGGTCCTCACCGTCTAATTTGGATGGAAACGGGCGCTCGAAGATCGATACTGTGGCAGCTGTACTTGCCCACAGCAGTATGAAAAGCGTGAAAAGCAATTTCGCTGGGCGCAGCGCGAACGATACGCGGAAACTCCACCACAAGGAATCCATGGGGACATCTTTTCATGAAGCAATGACGATGCTGCAGCCACAGCCTTACCCGCAACAACCTGTTTCAAAAGCTGGTTGCGAACCACGCGTCCAAACCAGTAAAGACGCACCAGCACCATCATGTTCACTATTTCCAATGGATACGAATACTGGAGCTCACACGCTCGATTCGTCGGTGCCATCGTCAACGGCTTAGGACAGGCAGGAACGACGTTTAGTGATCCTCCCGGAAGTGAGTAGCGCACTTCATTCAAATGCACGCGACCATGCACCAGTGGTGGTAAGAAAACCCCGCAGAGCAGTACCTCAGTGAGGAATGGTAAAAGTAGCAACCGAGGCGACTGCCAGAGACCATAACGACAATCCGGGGAAATTTCGTGCTTTAACGCCATGATCTCCATCTTTAAGCAGTACCGGTGATGTACTTGGTGCAGCAATACGAGCGTGATCAACAGCATTAATGCAGCGTATGTCTCTCCTGGCGACTGCAAAGGCATGTCGCGTTGGTATATCGAGGATGAGCGCCAGATTGCGCGGAATTGCATCCAAACAGTTAGCACCGAGAGGGCTGCTAGTCCGATACAGAAACTATCGCTGCGAGCGCGTAGCTTGTAAAGTGTACGTAAGCGCCTCTGGTTGTTTAAATTGCGTTTGGTTGCCAGAGGCAGAGTCGCGTTTAGACGAGCGACTGCGTCAGCCTGCTCCTCTTTTGAACTTGACAATCCGAGGAAAACCGCAAAACACATTTTGCAACGCTCTTTTCTTGAAAGCCAAACCAGAGCAGACACACTCAGAAGCAGAACGGCAAATGCAGGTGCGCGGTCCCATGCCGACCACGCAAAGTATCGACTCAGTGAACCCGCTTCCAGCATTTTGCTCGTGGTATCAGAGATATCGAGGATATCAGAATCGCCAACAACATCTAGAGAGTCACCACTCGTTAAGTTCAATGAGACGACACGGAACGTCGTTCCGTTCATATGCTGGGAATAATTTATTGGTGTGTATGCGGCGATTTGTAGGAATTGACAGAGCTCCAGAGGCAACAGTAGCGCTAAGACAATAAAACCGCCAACCCATTTGCTGGTGAAGGAGAACTCAAGTCGGGAAGGAAGCCGAAGCGTGAATTGGTCTTCATGAAAGCCAAAAAATCGGAATCCAAGAGGTGATGCAAAGCTCGGGAATTCAAAGTCCTGCACAAGCCAAAGCAGGTCCATACCCAGGATGAGCGACATGAGCATTGCATACCAGGAGACATTAAGCAACCACGGCTCCATGCCGCTCCTTTCATCTGCCATCTCAAGACCCCACACAATCCATTGGTTTTGTAGGTTGGAAATGGCTTCGAAGTATACCCCACCAACCACAATTCCAGCTAGGCAAATCCAGCACCACAATAGCCGCACAACTGGAATTCCAGTGTACACTCGACGCACAGCGGACAGCCAATTGCCAAACAACACGCGCGCATAATCGTTGTCCTGCAGCACCCAGTCCAGTGTCACCACTAGTTTTAAGCAGCTCAATGCTATCAGAAGGGTGGAGAGCGCCTTCTGCAACGCTAGCTGCCGTAGGCTTCCCCAGGCCCCGCTCTCCCCGTCTTGCTCCTCCGGAAAGAGCTTCATCTCGAGCGTCGTCTGGTGAACAACCTTTCTGGTAATATACACGACTGCGGCCCATAGGAACGGGAAGCACGCGGTCACAAAGGTCCAAGATCCATGGCAAGAGCCGACGTTCCACACGTGCAAACGCACCGCCGGCCTGGCAGACCCGACGACCGGCGTGAAGGTGTGCAGAGCCATGACGCCCCGTCGCGTATCTGCATTTGACAGAGCGCTTTCGTCACCAACTTCCGCCTCAGAGGCCCGCGAGAGACGCGAAAACGTGCGCGTGGCGTGGCGCCAGTTCCATTGGCGCTGTGCGAGTCGCGGGTACGCCACGAGGCGTAGGAAGCCCAGCAGCGAGGCCCCCAACACGCTCTGGAAGACCAATTTCTGCCAGCTGAAGCCGGAGGTGGCCGCGAGCACCAGGTCCCCGTAGACAGGAAAGCGCGCGGGCGTCTGCAGCGACGTGAGCAGCGGCGACGTGACGGAGAGCAGGACGCAGCCGAGCAGGTGCAGCACGCAGTTCAGCAGACGCAGCGCCGGGTGGCGCAGCGACGTCACCACCCACGAGGACTTGAGGTACACCTGGTCGCCCGGGGCGTCGTTGCGGGGGAGCGCGGCTTTGCTTGGGGGAATGCGACAGTCATCGAAATGCATTAGACGCCGTTAGAGCCACTTTAACTTGCAAATTGTATGCAGAAGCATTCTTTTCAATCCTCGCTCGAAACTTACCTCTATATTAACTCTCCATACTACACGTCATTATTCCTACCCGGCGACAGAATTGTCGCCGTCCGGGCTGCTCACTACAGCTTACTATAGCCGCTCTTGTAAGCTAACCGCACGAGTTGCCATAGGTGCCGATGATACAAAACGCATCATCTTGAACGACAAACTACTAGTATAACAACACGATGTCTGACACTCGCACTGGCCGCATTTACAAGATCATCTGCTCTAAGAGCAATGATGTCTATGTCAGTTCAACTTTCAATGTGCTTCGAACTCGGTTCTCGCGGCACAAGAGGGACTACCTTAACCATGGCCTTCTTCACCGTTATGAATCTTTTACGAAACACGGATGGAGCTCTCTAAAGATGCTTCTCATCGCGACTTATCCGGTTGTTGATCGTAATCACTTGCTGATGTATTAACAGTTGTGGTGTGCCAAACTAAAAAGCATAAACAAGAATGCGCCATTTAACCCAGCAATCAAGTTGAATAAAATTGTCAAAGCTGAGACGAAACGAGAGAAGGAAAGAGCGATATCAGAGCGACGCCGGATGGGCGCTGAAGATCATAGGACATCTGATTTGGAGGATCAGCGTATGGAGCAATACATTTAAGAGAGAGATCGCAAGCAGCGCGAGTTAGCGCCGGATATGTTGTTTGAGGAGAGCCAACAGTTCAAGAGCGACTTTTATCATGATTATAAACGCATCACGCGTGAATACAAATCGCCGAACAAACTTCCTAAAGGTGCTAAAGAGTTACTAATCCGCGAAAAGCATCCATTGATAGTTGATCTGTTCAAATCATATCAACTGATGTCTCTACAAGTAGTCAACTCTCTTTTTTATGCGAAAGGTCGCGATCTTTGATCGAAGGGGTGCGACTATTCGAAAACCTCGATCGATGTGATCAAAAGATCGCGACCTTTCGCAAAACCTCCCATCCAGGTGATCGACGGGGTGCGATTTTTATGAGACGAAAATGTGACGTAGGATTATAGACAACATCCGCTTTATTCAATTCAATCACGAAACGAATCGAAACTCTTCATATTGACAAGAAGGAAATGGGCCACAGTCCCGCATTCACTAGATAGGCCCACCTACAAGTTACCATAGAGAAAGGAGCGCTCTACTTGAACAAATATGGGGGGCCGGGTGGGCCTATCCTTTTTCAAATTCCGGCTGACTTTTTTTTAGTATGAAGCATTTTTCATATTTTCGACTCGGTCAAGGGTACTACCTTGGAGCAGTTGAGCTGAAGCAGTTAACGACTAATTGTTACTTATTGTTATAAAATTCTCTATAAGTTAAAAAGATAGGCCCAGTAGGCCCAAGATAGGCCCAAGGATCGGCCCAACCAATAAACAACACACTATTTCAATACTTTCGATACGTTTAGTAATTGAATTCAATGATTAACTTAACTATCGAAAAACAACGGCCCACATAGAAAAATTTCCATCTTAAGCGATTAATATAAACATTTCCCATATTGACAATTCTGTCTCTTAATATATACATCCACTGCGATATATAGAAACGTACGAACGATGAGCCTTAACGCTGACTACTTCCGCGACCTTCTCGCGCCCTCTACCAAGAGTGCCGCAATGCTGAAGACTCGCTCAATGTACTTGGCTAGGATTTATAGAAATCTTGAAGAGACGGCTAATGATCTTTCATTCTTATCGAATTTTCAAGCTGTGATGAAGATCATTCACGAAGGCGGCAATGTTAATAGCGCAAAGACACGTATATTTCACGTTATGGCTGCTCTCAACACGAAGGCGGGTAAAGTCGTTCCGGCAAAGATTCGCGAGAAATACAAAAGGAAGCTGATGGTCTTAAGAAATCTGGCAACGCTGCTTATCGTAATAATGTTATGAACGATGTGCAGAAAGATCGATATAAATCGCTTCTTGGTCTAAACTTGAATCTCACTGCTGCGATAGGTGACCTCTTCGCTAAATATCAGATCGATAAGACTCGAAGCTTCATCGCTGATGATGAATTTACAAAATGGGATCTACCAACTACTCGCAATGATAGCATTTATACATTTGCTCGCGATCTACAAGGTCTGTTGATTCTTGGTTGCTATGCTTGGCAACCAGCGCTTCGTAATGATTATGGTACGCTCGAGATAACAAAAAAGTGATTGGCTTGAAGAAAGATCAGAATTGGCTTCAGATGAAGAAAGATGGATCGATTAACATCATCATGAACATTTATAAAAATTCCAAGTTTATGGGCAAACAAGTCATCGCTGTTATCAATCCAAAACTGCGATGGATGATGCATTATTGGAACCATCTTTTAAGTAAGCTGCTCAACAAGAAAATCAAATACCTTTTCTACTACACAATCAACGCTAATCACTCAATTAAGCTGCTTGAAGAGCAGCGGACGCTAAGTCGTCAAATCCCTCGCTTTGCTGAAAAAGTTTTCAATAAGCCTTTAACCATCAATGATTTTCGCCATATCTGGGAGATGTACATTCAAGAGACTGACGAATACAAACGCGGAACCGTCGAAGAACGCACAAGGATGCATGAGAAGCTGCTGCACGGACACATGATGGGTGTTCAGTATAACCGTGTTCGCCGCGACATCAACATTGATAGCAACGAAGCTTAACTGATTTGATCGATTAGATGATCTCAGGCATAGCCTTGAACAACTTATAGAAGTCTCTCAGCTTATTATGCTGCAAGTACCATAAGAACAATATACAATATTGACCACAGTGTCCCCATCGATAGTCTTGTACGGCTACATCTGTTTTTTGTACGATTTGGGAATGACCGTTGGCGTCGGTAAATTGAGTGGATCAAAATAGAGTTTGTCTCTATTAGACACTGCTAACCAATGAGTGCCTCCGATATAAGGTGTCCCCATGTTCAATATTGCGTAGTCGCTTTTAAATTGAGATACTGCTTGAAATCAATTTGATTCACTTTAACTTTAAGAACTCCCGCTAAATGAAGCAGATCTTGATCGGATGTGATCGATGAGTTAATTATTTTCTTAATTGAAACCATATCTTTTATCGGCAGGTTATATATAGACGAACTTAATCATGTCGACTGCTTCTGATATTAGCGCTTACGAGCACTCGGTAGAACCAGCTCACAATGATATGCTCTTCAATTCAAAGAAATGGACTTACATCCAGGATAGCACTTCAAATACCGGCCAATACGCTGGTCAGATTCAATTCAATCTATCGACAATCAGCTCGCAAGCTGCATTCGTTAACTGGCAGGAAGCTGTGATCAATTACCGATCAAGCTACAAATTTTGAATGGAAGTAGCGGTTCAATTACATCGACCGTAGCCGCGACGGTTGATCAGCTAATTCCGAAAGCTGGTTCGTGGCAGTTTCTTGACAGCGTTCAGGTAGTTGTTGATGGTGTCACCGTTCAAACAAACCAGATTCACGAAAATGTTAATGCAACGTTAAAGGCTTTAACGGAATGGTCTCAGCAAGACGTGTCGCGACACGGAGCTTCGACTGGGTTTTCTCTAGATGACTACAAGAATCCTGTAACTAACTCGCCGCAGACTCTTGATAATGTAACCGCAACCGATTTCATTGGTACTACTGTTGGCGAATTTGGAATGTCTAACACATTTTTCAATTCTGGTGCGCTAGAGCGTTCAAAAACTCTTGGCCTTGATCAATCTTCTACAAAGCTTGCTTCTACTATTTTGGGCGGACAGGATAAAATTCAAACGATCGGTAAGCCACAAGTATATGTCGCACCTGCTGGTGCTGTTGCTGCCGGCTCTCCGTACTATGTAGCTCACTACATCGCGCAAATCCGCCTTGCTGATATCTGCGACTACTTTAAGAAGTGCCCAATGCAAAAGAATGTGCAAGGGTTCATCTATCTTAATTACAATAGCTCTATTTCTTCCATTGTAAAAACCGGAACTGCTGCACTTGGAGCGAGTAATATTAGCTCTTTTGGTACAAACATGCAGTATGGCAATACATGCCCAGTTATGTATAATCTATCTTCTGCAACGGCCACGGCTACATATGGAACCGCTACTGGTTTAACTGTCCCGGCGTCAACTCTTACAATCACCGCCGATGTGAATGGCACATCGACTAGTGGCAGTGGCATTACGCCATCTGTATCTTTCTCACGATTACTTGTTCCGACTTACACGCCGAATCCGATGGCCGATGGAGCTATTACTCAGAAGAAAACGTTCCGTTACTTTGAACGGATCACTAATAAGTTCAATGCTCGACCAGGCGAATCATTTACATGGACAATTTCTAATGGCATTGCGAATCCTAAGAAGCTATGGCTATGTCCTGTTATCACAAATCCTACCGCGGCTGCCACGACTCCTGATACGTTTCAAACGCTTCGTAGTTGCTTAACGACTGTTCCCGCAACGACATCTCCATTTGTTGCTATTAGAAATTTACAAGTCACCGTAGGTAATCTTCCGATGTACAATAATCCGGTTAATTTTGGATATGATCAGTTCATGCAGGAGATGCGCGACAGCGGAACTGATGGTGGTCTAGATGATGAAA